>JANFOE010002552.1:0-182637 GCA_025667525.1 Glebionis coronaria | reverse complement strand
TGGATGGATTTGTGGATTAGTTTGTGGATTAGGGGTTTGGAGAACAATGATGGAAGACGAATTTTAGCAGTTTGGTGAAGAGAAATTTTCTGTTGAATACTGGACGGGTATAGAACACAGCCCAAGTGATGATGATAAGACACGGCCGGAATGATGCTGACGTGGATTAGCAACATGATTATGTGGCATATCCCTCCTCTTATATATAATGTAGAGATATATATATATATACATATATATATATATATATATATATATATATATATATATATATATATATATATATATATATATATATATATATATATAGAGTGGGGTTATTATAAAACAAATCATATAATAAAATAAATGAGGTGGATTCTTAGCCCTTGGATCAAAATCACTAAATTTGATAAAAAAAATGGTGTATTTTTGTAAACTCTCAAACTTTAGGGGCAATTCTCGAAAATAATAAAATTTAAACACCAATTATATAAAATTCTAAATACTAATAAAGAAGATCGTATCTGTTTCTTAAAAAAACACACACAGTAAAGTCAATCATTTCCATATCAAAACCTAATCAAATCTATCAAATCTTTCAATATCAATCGAATCAAAACTGTAAATCCATGGCTCGAACATATATGGTGATCTACAACAATGAAGGTGGTCAAATATGGTGACGACGATCGGTGACGGTAATCGGAATCGGTCACGCTGATCTTCTGATGATAACCAATGATAGTAACCATGGTCGATGTTGCGGTATGACATCAAAGATGTAGAAGATTATTGGTAAGTCTGTGGTTATAATTTATGCATACAATGTGTTTGATATAATGTCTCAATAAGACATCATAATTGTGATGCACTACTTTAACATTCTAATGTACTAGGTATGAGACCTAATGTAGTAAGTTACTTACGGGTTTGATGTAGTAGAAAATATAGTGTAATGAAGTTGGTTACTTTCGTTGTTCATAGGTAGAAAATGTGTTAAAAATGCATTATAATGCTCTAGAATGCAATAGGATATCAAACATATATAAGGTTTTGTGCAAGTGTGTGTTTATGATTGATGTATAAAATATGTATGATATAATGTCTCAATGAGAATTATAAAGTTCTCTTTCATATAGAAGTGATTTGGTAAAATCATAACTGTGATGGAGTAGGATTAACACTATGATTGAGTAGAATTAATATTATGATGGAGTAAAACTAATACTATGCATGTGATTTGGTTAAAATTTAATAATAATAAGCAAATTTTATTCTACTGCATTACAGTTAAATTTTAATGCACTGTAATGCAGTAGGTCACTTGCATTGTTCTTTCTACTACGTTATTGTTTAATTTTAATGCAGTGTAATGTATTACGATACTTGTATTTTTCTTTCTACTGCATTACAGATTAAATTTTAATGCACTGTAATGCAGTAGATTTTACATTGTTCATATGCATGATTTACTGTATTAAAACTTTTCTACTACATTAAGGATTAAATTCTAATGCATTTAATGCAGTAGGTTACTCGTGTTGTTCATATGCATGATTTTACTACATTGCAGCTTTATTTCTACTACATTACAATTTAATTTTAATGCATTGTAATGAAGTAGGTTATGTACATTCTTCATATGCATGATTTAATGCATTAAAACTTTATTTCTATTACATTAAGGTTTAAATTCTAATGCATTTAATGCCGTATGTTACTCGTGTTGTTCATATGCATGATTTACTACATTGCAGCTTTATTTCTACTACATTACAGTTTAGTTTTAATGCATTGTAATGAAGTAGGTTACGTACATTCTTCATATGCATGATTTAATGCATTAAAATTTTATTTCTACTACATTAAGGTTTAAATTCTAATGCATTTAATGCAGTAGGTTACTCGTGTTGTTCATATGCATGATTTACTATATTGCAGCTTTATTTCTACTACATTACAGTTTAATTTTAATGCATTGTAATGAAGTAGGTTACGTACATTCTTCATATGCAGATTTAATGTACTAAAACTTTATTTCTACTACATTAATGTTTAAATTCTAATGCATTTAATGCAGTAGGTTACTCGTGTTGTTCATATGCATGATTTACTACATTGCAGCTTTATTTCTACTACATTACAGTTTAATTTTAATGCATTGTAATGAAGTAGGTTACGTACATTCTTCATATGCATGGTATAATGCATTAAAACTTTATTTCTACTACATTACGGTTTAAATTCTAATGCATTTAATGCAGTAGGTTACTCGTGTTATTCATATGCATGATTTACTACATTGCAGCTTTATTTATACTACATTACAGTTTAATTTTAATGCATTATAATGAAGTAGGTTACGTACATTCTTCATATGCATGATTTAATGCATTAAAACTTTATTTTTACTACATTAAGGTTTAAATTCTAATGCATTTAATGCAGTAGGTTACTCGTGTTGTTCATATGCATGATTTACTACATTGCAGCTTTATTTCTACTACATTACGGTTTAATTTTAAGGCATTGTAATGAAGTAGGTTACGTACATTCTTCATATGCAGATTTAATGTATTAAAACTTTATTTCTACTACATTAAGGTTTAAATTCTAATGCATTTAATGCAGTAGGTTACTCGTGTTGTTCATATGCATTGTAATGGTTGAGAAAAGTTTAGATACAAAATGTGTTTAAGAAAGTTGCATACAAAGTGTTTGATAAAATGTCTCAACGAGAATTTCTTATGGTAATGCACTAAAATTATATTCTGATGCAGTTGTTTTGAACCAAAATGTGTTACTGTAATGTCTCAACTAGAACTTGTTAATGTAATGTCTCAACTAGAATTAAACACTATAATGCACTAAAATGTGTCTGATGTGCTAAAAAATGAACTATGATGATGTAGGTTATTCTACTATATTGTAGTCTTTCATTCTATTGCATTATAGTTTTATTATACTACATTGCAGATTCTATGTAATGAAGTAGGTTTTGTACGGTAATGCATTAGGTTTTGTACTATAACAATAGGTTCTCTATTACATTATTGTACTAAACCTAATGCATTACTATGCAAAACCTACTACAAACAGTACAAAAACTACTGCATTGAGTAATGAACTAGAACTTGAACTGAAATGCAGTAGGATTGTGTGTGATGTGCTAAAATGTGAACTAAATGTAATAGGATTGTGTGTGATGTATTAGAACTAAAATACAGTAGGTTTTATGTTTATAGTTTTTGATGCACTACAACTTAATATCTACCATCTTATACTGCATGATAGTTTAGATTCTAATGCATCACATAATATATTTTGGTATTCTCATGAATAAATATTTGAATTGTTGTTATATAGGAAAAAAAACACAGGTGACAAAGCAAGGTGCATTTAACAAGCCACAAATACTAGATTGCATCCTCTAATACCAAATGATACACTCCAGTTCAAAGACGGTGCGGTATAAAGATGCATAGAACACGTAACAAGGATTATTGGAGGATACTCGTGGATCATTTGAAAACAATGTTTAAATTTTATTAGATGTAATACTATGGGATACTTAATGTCTACACAATATTGTATATTTTGATTATGACAGTGTTTGTTCGTACTCATATTTTATATTCTACTACATTTTTGTCTTTCATTCTACTGCATTCTGTCTTTCATTCTACTGCATTATAGTTATATTATGTTGCACTACATTAATATTCTACTGCATTGCAGTCATACATTAAGCATTACAATATATTTTGTTAATGCATTAAAGTTATAAAGTAAGTACATCTCAGTTTAAAAAGGTTAATGCATTTATCTTATAATGCATTACACTTAAAATTAGTACATCTCACTTAAAATTTTATTACCCGAGTGAATAACAGTAAAAAATAAAAGAAAAAAGTAAAAAAAGACTATTCACTTTCGGTGTTGTAGATTCTTTTAAACGAGCTCTCTTTGGCAAATCTTTTTTCTTTTCTTGGATTTCTTTGATATTGGTAATAATTTGGTAAAGTCTTGGAATTGTAACATCCTTTCTCTCCACATACGAACAAGCCATTATCTTCGATAGTCCTTCAGCTCTTGGTCTAAACCTTGAAAATGATCTAGAACGTTTAGTAGTAATAACGCTATAATGCAGTAAAAATAAGAGTGTAATGTAGTATAAAAATAATTGTAATGCAGTAGAATAACACTATAATGTAGTAGGAATAACACTATAATTTATCTTCTACTCAATTAGACTTCAAAAGGAAACAAGATGAAAAGCGATTATATAAAACTATAACTCAGTAGAACGTAAGATATAATTCAGTAGAAGATAAACTATAATTCAGTAGCAGATAAACTATAATTCAGTAGAAGATACTATAATTCGGTAGAACATAAACAATAATTCAGTAGAACATAAATTGTAATTCAGTAGAAGGTAAACTATAATTCGGTAGAACATAAACTATAATTCAGTAGAACATAAACTATAATTCAGTTATTAAAAAACTATGATTCAGTAGAAGATAACTATAATTTGGTAGAACATAAATTATAATTCAGTAGAACATAAACTATAATTCAGTAGAACATAAACTATAGTTCAGTAAAAAAGTTATGAAACTGATCTTTAACAAAACATAATACTGTAACAACCATCTAACTTAATACCGCATCACTGATTAATATAACACATTACAGTTATAAACTATCATGTAGGAATTTTAACAAACATTTGGCGTGCATGTATTATATAATCGCTTTTCATCTTGTTTCCTGTTAAAACACAACTAAATGAATGTTCCAAATCATGTACGTACCAACTATATCATGATTAAAACAAAAAAACAATAAAAATCGTAATACAAAATGATAAACATAAAAAAGCTACAAACTTTGAATAAATACTTACAATAAGACAAAGATGGTGATCAACACTTGTTACTAGTTGATGGTTCAATCGAAATCTTCTAAAACAATTAACGACGCGAGTTGTGATTATCAGTTGATCCTCAACAATGGTAGTTTTCAAGGACGAAGGTGGTTAACATTGGTGGGGATGACGGTAGACATGGCGGGGAAGGTGGTGGTTGACCGTGAGGAAAGTATGGAAGGTGGTGGTTAATGGTGGTTGAAGGTCGAGAGGACTAAAAGAAAGTTGTCAAGATGTTTGGTTAACTGTGTGGAAAAGATTATATATAGTTTCTGATAAAGTTTCCAAAACCACCCCTGAAGTTTATAAAATCACAAAAATACACCATCAGTTTTTTTAGAAAAAGGGGGACACATGGCATCTTGTGGTTCCACCTCATTTATTTTATTATAAAAATTGTTTTATTTTACCCCAACTCTATATATATATATATATATATATATATATATATATATATATATATATATATATATATATATATATATATATATATATATATATATATATATATATATATATATATTTGTATATATATATATATATATATATATATATATATATATATATATATATATATATATATATATTTGTATATATCGAGGCCTTAACAGTAGCTTTAAGGTTGGGGAAAATTGTGAGAGTTAGCGAACACATATAAGGTATAGGGTTTCTTTTACAGAAAGTATAGGTGTGGTTAAGTGGGCGTTTGACTCATGGTTTGGGGTATGAAAAAAGGAACTATTTTGGGTAAAGTGTTAACGGGATATGTTATAAACTTAACTAGGTTAAGGATTAAAATATTAATGGGATGGAATGCTTAGATAATATTAATGGGATTAAAATATAGGAGAGAGTTAGACATCCATCATAGATTGATGAGCCATTTTAGTTTATCAGGTGAGTTTCATAGTCCCATATTCTAAATGATTTACTTCCAGATGGGATGGAAGAGACACATACTTGTTTTGTAAATGAATTTCTGTGAATGTTTTAATGTTTTGATTGGACTTGCGTGTTTTACTTATGCACTTAACTGCTATGTGATTTACTTAATATATTTAAGTATAACTTGATATCAAAGGCGGGGCCTTGGGGATTATGACAAGACGGGGTCTTGGGGATTGGTTCGTAGCTGTATGGGCACCTATGAAACCAAGGGAGGAAGGTAGGAAAGGCTTGGAGCCTAGGTTGGATAGAATAACGCTTACTATTAAATGTTTAGTTGTTAATGCATATTTGTATCACCTTGTCCATATGTTTTATGAATGATCTTTATTCACAGTTTATGAAGTTGTTATAACTTGATTTTGGCGTTGGAGTCTAAACCTATGACTCTCACCAACTTTATGTTGACGTGCTTTAGTATCTCTTTTAGCTGATAATGTGGTTAAGCTTTGTTTATGCAAAAGTTGGGGTAGACCGAGCTTAACCAAAATTAGGCTTAATTTGGGGTCTTGTGGACTCCGGCTCTCACACCAAGTGAAACTTGCTTTAGGACCCTGCGCACTAAACAGACACCGTTAGGCTTACCGTGGGTTTGTTACCCACGATTAGACTCCGGCGTGAGAGTAAGTAATCGGTTTGAGTATATTAGTGTTTAGGGTATTGTGTATATCGTACCTTTGTAGAACCGGAGGGGGTTCCTTTTATACTCGAGAGAGTCCAGGCTGGGCTCCCTGTTCTTGCGGCCTAAGGAAGAGATAATGACTCAAAATAGCTTCATCTTCATTATCTAACTAAGGCAAGTGTATATCCCTTTTCCTTAGGCGAATATAACCATAATATAAGTTATATTCCATCTGATCCTGTCACACTGCGACGAGGACTTGGGTAAGTAATCAACCTCTTGTGCGACAACGGCTTACCGGGCTTTATGGGCTATGCGCGCACATCGCACAAGTATCCAATCCATTCCTGATGGATGCGGGTAGTACCCGTGAGTCGGACTATCCAGCCCGACTAGGGACTATACGTCATCATGTCCCCCCAGTCTAGTGGTCACAGGTCCAATCCACGGCTACTAGACTATACTCAAACCTAAACAGTCGTATATCCCAGCATAAACGTAGATTTTAAACATTCTCGTCTCTATGATTCATCATCACCAGATCTTTTGTTAAGGTAATCCGCACGACCACTATTTTGTATACACAGCACCATGGTGAAACAACTAACCAACATCACGTCCATCTTGACCATTGAGCAGCTAGATCAATTTACCTCTGAGTTCTACATACCACATTATCTGCACCCAGAAGTTCCTAACCTACAACATAATATAAGTCAGTTCCCCGCAGGGAAGATAGGGTTGCACCCGCTACTTCGATTACGCAAACCAGTGTATAACTATGTCGCACTTCCTTCTGAGCGTATTAATACACTACGAGACCCACGTCTCCCAACTACATTGCATAGGGGCAGCAAATATTTCAAATTTTGAAATAAACTCCGTACCCTAGACATAGAACCCACAGTAGATCTCTTCCGCGTATTCTACCAACGGAATTTAGCCAATGGTTGGGTGTCTTTTGCTAAGCGAAAGGGTGGTATGCAATGCTTTGATGGAAAGATAGATTCTTTAAGGAATTGGACCGACAGATTCTTCTGGGTCGATGACGCCGCCTTTCCCTTCCACTTTCCATTCTTGACCCCTGATACCGTGAGGAAGGACCCCCTACCTGGCCCCGACTCCTACAACACTGCAGACGCGGAGACTCTGAATAACAACCGCATTCCCGTGCAACCCTACCCGGAGAGTGTGTTAGTCACTCTTGGCCTAAGCCGCACAGTCATCTGTGGCGAGCACATGGTAATAGCGTTCCGTAGAGAGAGTGGCCAGGGTTAGTGGTCCTTCCCGCCTTCATCATAACCTTCTGTAAGTACCATCACATACTAGGATACTAAAATATTTTACCTGTTTTCTATTTGCTTCCTTTCGCAGTTATGGATGTGCTTGACCTTATCCGTGGTGCGTTTCTCGAAAATTTGCTAGTGTTGTCTCGCCCTCAACAGGAAAATGAAGAATCGCTCTGTGACCACGCGCAGAGGAATACCATGGATTTGGAGATTGAAGAGCCGTCGATCGCCCAAGGGAGCGAAGACCCTGGCGCTGACCAGCCACCGCCATCTCCACCAATGGAACAGTTAGAACAGCAGCCACCCGTACAACAACAATCACCATCATTTCTTAGCTCCTCGCTGTCGTCAGATGAATATACCAAAGATGCCAAAAAAACTACGGATGCGTTTGAGGAAGAGGACATCAGCTCTTTAGGAAAAAGACGCAAAAGCCCCCCATCATCTCCACACAAAGTCGCACGCACTGGGGCTGCTCCCTCCTGGACAGGGGTGCGCACTACAAAGGAAGAGTTTGAAGAGAACCTTGCAAAAACCCCTCCACGCACTCCCCCCTCGACCATCAATCTTAGGTAACCATTTTCTTCTATACGGTAGCTTAAACTAGACATCCTTCGCTGCATTCCTACGTGATTATACTTTAAGCGTCCGTCTAACTATTACTTTTATACAGCAGTGACGAACAGGAAAGATCTTTTGCAAAAATCAAGACAACACCCCCACAAAGAGGCTTCAACAGCAGGAGGAGATGCGTTCGCCCAGGATCCTACCTTTGCCTCTGACTGGGAGCTCCCCGCATCATCCGATCTCACAAGTACATTTGACTGCGCAAGCTTCCTAGACAACATCGTGCCCCCTGGCCGAAAGGTAGTACTTGAAGGGATGAGTGACTCTGTCCTGGCCGATGAGGCAAGTTACCTAGCAGCGTAGCAGGTGACGCTGACATCGCACCTCAAGAAGAGATTCCTTGAATTTTCTGCCCAACTCCATATGAAAGAGGAAAAGTTGAGGCAGGTTGCTGAAGAAAAATCCTCCGCTCTCGGCGACATGCAAGAAAAGATAGACCAAGAAGCCAAGAGAAGAAGAAAGGATGCCGCCCTCCTCCATTCCTTAACTCAAGAAAGGAACAGGTTATCTACCGCCCTAGATGAAGAGCGCGCCCATCTTAGCCAGATAAAGGCTTCCAACGTTGCTGCCATGGGGGCCTTTGAGGAGGGGAAGGATAGGTTTGTTGCTGATGTTGATGCTCTGGGTGCGAGGATAAAGGAGGATGTAAGCGATCTCAGCTGCCAATTGAAGAGGCTGAGCATCGAGCTTGACGAGGAGTTATACCCTCGCTTAATGAAGGAGATAGCCGAGAAGCGGTGGTTAGTGCACCACGGTCTTCTCCTAACTGCAATGGTTGCACTGGAAGACCCCACCTTGCGAACCACATTCTCCCAATCTCTCATAGCCGCCATAAATGAGGGTACTTTAAGAGGCTTGGCGACTGCCCATACGGAGAAGCTATTGAATCGAGAACTATCAGAGGTGCCCTTTTACGATCCGAAGGCCGACGCCAAGCTCACCGCAGCCATGAAAGAAATGAGTGTATGTCCGCTGCCTTCTTTTGGTTTGGAGGATAAGGAGCATGAAGTGCCTATTGAAGCGGTAATGGAGGGTCTCACCTTGGCGCGCCATAAGGCAGAGGGCGCAGAATCATTGGCAGATATTCACCTAAAACCATCTCTAGAGCAGTTGACCGTGCCTGTATTCGCGCATCCCAAGGATAATCTTGATCCCTTCAAGATTGTAAAGGAGGTGCCATTATCTGAGGTCCTTGCAGCGCATGAGAGTCGTGCTGCTGCCAAGAAAGCCCTGCTGAACGTAGAAGCGGCACCTTCTGTTGGTGCGGCCCACCTTGCTCCTACCATCCCTGTGTTACCATTGCCATTGCTTGAGAGAGATTCGCGCCTGCTGGACCGAATGGAAAAAAGTCTTAAGGATCATCGCGCTACTGCTTACTGCCCTCCTTTGCTGAAACTGAAGAGATCCTCCTCTAAGACCCATCTGCTCTCCAATCATCTTAGGGACTTGTGAACATATGTTCATGTTTTGTATCTTGATATGTTTGTTTTGTAATAAACACTATCCTCTTTTGTTATAGAATGTATATTTTAATGTTTATAGCACAATTTCGCATAATAAGCTAATGTAAACTTATAAATAGTCCATATGGGTTTAAGAAGCTCATTAGGTGCGGTATACCGCTACTACCATAAGGACGGTCAGGTGAGGCTAACGCATTGTTAGGTGTGCACAAGTGTGTCTTAACAATCTCAGAGTTTACTGGATGCATAACTTGCTATGACGTCATTAATAGCAAGGGGGCCTAACAGGGATACACGATCCATGGTTGAAGGGGGTGCATCCCACTTACTCGACGAGTCTAATTAGTAGGGTAGGCTCGTTCCTCTTATTCCTCCTGGAAACGTTGTACATGCGTGCGCCAATAGGTAATATATATAATAAGAAAAAAGTATGTATAACATAAAAAGAGAGTTTTGAGAATGCGCTGTGGAACTAGCTAGGGACCACGACTGTTTTATTATTACTCGCAAGTTTTTTGAACACAAATAATAAAAAAAAATACATTCACTTGGGCAGTTTCGCCTTTAAAGGTAACACTTCTTTAGATGGCATATGTTCCAAGGTCTTTGTAGGTCATGACCATCCATGTCGCGCAGCCGGTACGCACCATTTCCAAGTGCGTCTGTCACTATATAGGGTCCTTCCCATTTTGGTCTAAGCTTCCCTCTATTCTCAGCGTGACTTGCCGCGTTTGAGCAATACACAAAATCACCTGGTCTGAATGAGGTCTTGCGTACCCTAGAATCATAGTAACCTTTCATCTTTGCTTTTGACTTAGCTTCGCGGATTGCTGCTAACTCTCGTCGTTCCTCGATTATGTCTAGGTATAATCGCAGCTCATCATCGTTAGTAACCATGTCTACCTCTGTTGTGCGGGGTGTTTGCAGTCCTATCTCAGCTGAAATGACTGCTTATGTCCCATATGTAAGGGCGAAAGGGGTATCACCTGTGACCGTCTTGATCATCGTGCGATGTGCCCACAAAACATGCGACAACTCATCGACCCACTTCTTATTATGTTCCCCCAACCGTGCTTTTATGCCATCCCCCAAACTCCTGTTTGCTCTCTCCACAAGTCCATTTGTTTGTGGGTGGGCAACCGATGCGAAACGTTGATGTATCCCATTCTTCGCGCACCAATCCTTGAATGGGTTCTCTGCGAACTGCTTCCCATTATCCGAGATTATTTCACCAGGTAGTCCGAAACAGCACACTATGTTTTCCCATACGAACCTTTTTACCTGATTCCTAGTTATCGTTGCGACCGCCTTTGCCTTAATCCACCTTGTGAAGTAATCCATTGCTACTATGAGGAACTTAACTCCTCCCGCAGCTACAGGGAAGGGTCCCGCTATATCGATTCCCCATTTAAAGAATGGCCAAGGGAAGGCAAATAGCGTGAGTTCCTGAGGCTTCCTCGGTACTGGTCTGTGCACCTGGCAGTCATTGCATTTGTTAATGAGTGTCCGCGCGTCTGTATGCATAGTTGGCCAGTAGTACCCGCTGCGCAATGTTGTCGCCACCACGGACCTCGGTCCTACGTGCATTCCACATGACCCCTCATGGATTTTGCTAATTATATATTGCGCCTGTCGTGGTCCTACGCATCTTAACCATGGTTGGAGAAATGATCGCTTGTAAAGGACCCCATCTCTGACTTCAAATTGCCTCGAACGTCTTCGCACTCGTCGTGACTCATTTTTGTCATGCGTGAGTGAGTCATTCGTTAAATAATCTATAATCGGTGTCATCCATGTAGGGCCTTCTTCCTCTACGACCGACGCGACCTCTTGCTCTTTGATTGACTTGTCCTTGAGGATTTCCAACAGGACTTGTTTCGATAAGTGCGTAAAACTGGTGGAAGCTATCTTGCTAAGTGCATCTGCTTTCTTATTCTCCCCCGGGTACTTGGCGTATTTGGAACCTATGGAACCCCTCAATCAATGCTTTGGCTTTTTGTAAGTACTGCACCATATTATCCTCTTTTGCTTCATAATCACCAAGTATATGGTTTGCTACCATCCGAGAATCTACATTTGCTTCGAGATTGCGCATGCCCATTCTTGCTGCAATTCTTAGCCCTGCAATCAACGCTTCATACTCTGCCTCATTATTTGTGGCTGTAAATTCAAAACGTAATGTATATGTGAACTCTATTCCTTCTGGATTGGTGAGTATAAGTCCCGCGCCTGATCCATCTGTGCAGCTTGACCCATCGGTGAACAAGATCCATGGGGCTTGGTCTTCTTCCTTTTGATCTAGCCCCTGAGCGCCCTCCTCTGGTTTTTCAATGATAAAGTCCGCCAGAATTTGTCCTTTCACAGCATTGTGAGGTCTGTAAGTAATATTGTGTTCCCCTAGTAGAACACTCCATTTTTGGAACCTGCCTGCGACATCTGGTTTTGAGATCACCTGCTTTATGGGTTGATCCGTTATCACCACTATTGGGTGCGCTTGGAAATATCTGTGCAACCTCTTTGTACAAACACTAGTGCGAGCACCAATTTTTCTATCGGGGTGTAATTTAGCTCCAAGCTTTGTAACGCTCTACTTATAAAGTACACTATTGTTTGCACATTGTCCCTGTCCGTCATTAGCACCGCGTTGATTGCTCCATGTGTTGCGGATAAATATATTATCAGCTCTTCCTTAGGTCGTGGCACGACTAACATGGGGAGTGAAGCTAAATGCGCTTTTAATTCCTCGAAGGCCTTTTCTGCTTCCTTCGTCCAATTGAAATGTCTTTTCTTAATGCACTTTTTAAGTGTTTTAAATAAGGGGAGCGACTTCTCTGCTGACTTGGACAGGAACCTGTTCAATCCTGCAAGCTTCCCATTTAGCGAATGCACTTCCTTTTTCGTCTTTGGGCTCTGGAGTTGAATAACCGCGTCTGTTTTCTCCGGACAGGGTTTAATCCCATTGGGGTCAATCATGTATCCCAGGAGCATGCCTTCTGTTGCTCCAAAGGTGCACTTTTTCGGATTTAACTTCATGTTTATCATTCTGAGGGTAGAGAACGTCTCTTCTGTGTCCCGAATAAGCTCGCTCTCCGTATGAATTTTTATTACCAAGTCATCGACATACACCTCCAAATTTCGTCCTATTTGGCTTTCAAATTCCTTATCAACCAATCGTTGGTACGTGGCCCCTGTGTTCTTTAGTCCAAACGACAATTTTGTGTAACAGTACACACCCTGGCTGGTATGGAATGTTGTCTTTTCCTCATCTTCTTCTGCCATTTGTATCTGATGGTATCCCTTGTATGCGTCCAGGAAGCATTTGAATGGGTATCAGCACAATGATTCCACCTTCCAATCTATTTTTGGGAGTAGGTAGCAATCTTGGGGACAAGCTTTATTGAGGTCTGTGAAATCAACGCACACGCGCCAGCTGCCATCATGTTTCTTTACCATTACCGGATTAGCGAGCCAATCGTGATGGTAAATTTCCCTCATGATTCCTGCGTCCACAAGCTTTTTTACCTCGTCCAGTATTACTTTGTTGCGCTCTGGGGCTTGTCCTCTTTTCTTTTGCCTAACTGGAGGGTATCCTTCGCGGATCTGAAGCTTGTGTTCAACTATTGACCTTGGTATCCCCGTCATATCTTTGGGTTCCCATGCGAAGACGTCCAGGTTATCCTTCAAAAGGCGACACATGTCTATCTTCCTTTGTCAGATAATGTCCCTCCAATCGTTATCTCCTGATCCGTGTACTGCGGATGTATCGCTACCTTCAAGTTTGGTGGTGAGTGCACCTTTGGTTCCATCGTGACCCTAGGCGGTTCTGTGATAGAGTTACATTCTGGGGGTGTAACTGTCGTGTTGAATATCGTTATGACCCCTCCATCGACTGGGAACTTCATCATACCATGAGCCGTAGAAGGTACCGTTCGCATTGCTAGTATAGCTGGTCACCCTATGATCCCGTTATAATGTGATGGAGACCGTATGATTAGAGAATTCATTGGGACTTCCACCGAGTGTTCATCGTCTCCCACTCTTACTGCTAACTCTAGCTGGCCCAAGGGCCATACCGCTTCTCAACTGAATCCGATGAGCGGGGAAGTCGCAGGCATCATTTGGCTCTTTATTTCTGCGCTAAGCTTTAGAAAGCAGTGCTCGTACATTATTTCTGCCGATGAACCTCCATCCACATACATATGATGTATACTGTGCTGACCAATGTTTATTTCTATAACTAGCGGGCTGTCTGCGATATTCCTTGCATTGAGTGGGGGAAAAGAAATGTCTTTCCCCTTCGAGAATTTTTGGCTCACCCTCTACCTTGTCCTTCGTTGCCACGATTCTACCATGTAAATGTTCGCGCTAGCGACTCTTTGTCTGTCATCCTTCGTGTTTTCCTTGACAAGGTGTTTTATCTCGCCTTTCTTTACTCTATTCTCGATATATTTTTGAAGCTGAATACATTCATTTGTAGCGTGCCCTCTCTCATTATGGTATTCACAGTATCTATTACTGGCTCGTTTTTCGACCGGGGTGGTCATTGGAGTTGGCCTTGTGAAACTCGCACCTTCTGGCACTAGGATTTCTCTTGGGGTTAGCTTAAGGGGGGTAAACCTTGAGTTATAAGCTCGCCCCTGCCTTCTCCTTCCTACGTAATCAAGGCTTGGAGACTTTCCTTGATTGTTGGGTTCTTCCTGGGGTATGCGAAGAGAGTTGTGATCATAAGTGCTTCGTGTTATTTCTGAAGTAGCCGATTCTCCTTGTATGGAAGACCTTACCCGCCTTAGCACTCCATCGAAGGTCTCGGGCGTTCTTTCATTAAGCTTTTTTATTAAGTCGCTGTTCCGTATGCCTGCCATGAAGCATGATACTTTCAAAATTTCTGGGCAGTCCTTTATTTGAATACACTCGCTTTTGAAACGTTCCAGAAAGTCTTCCAAGTGTTCGCCTTGGTGCTGATTTACCCTGGCGAGTGATACAACACTCCTATCATGCCTTTTTTGTTGCACATAATTTCTTTTGAACGCTTTTCGCAACACTTCCTACCCGTTGACTGTTCGCGGCGGAAGCCTATCAAATCACGTCCGCGCGTTCCCTATGAGTGTAGAGTTAAACATATTACACCATACGGGCTCTGGCCATTGTTCGATACCTGCCTGGGATTCAAAGACTTTCAAGTGGTCTTCTGGATCCGTCGTGCCATCATAAGTTTTCACGTTCGATGGCATGCAGCTCCTTCTGGTGTCTCCATAATGCTGTATTCGCCTTGTAAAGGCGTTTTTCCTGGCTCTCCTCCAAGGTTACGAGAAAATTTGGTCCTCCGAGGAATAAATTGCGCGCATACGTTTTTCGGACGGACTAGCACTTGATCATGATAGATTGCCTTCTGAGGATGAGGCATGCTTCGCGCGCTTTGATTCCTCTACCATCTTTTCATATTTTGCTACCAAAGGGATGAGTGCTTGTAAGTTATGAGCTACATATTCCTCCATCATGCGTGCCTTCGTAGCAATGACTTCCCCTTTCTCCTCTTGGGGCGTCTTTCTTTTTTGTTTATTGGGAGGACGCCGAGTTGACTCCCATTCGATGTCTTTTTCCCCCGCGACGAGTAGGGGAGTTGAGAACAGTCCTCCCGTTCATATAACTGGGGGATTGTTCACGTCCCGAGTGTTTGCCTCGCTGGCAGATCCAGGGGTGACATTTACTGATGTGATACGGCCATCTACAGTCGAGGATCCTTGACGGCCTTCATTCTTACCGCTTTTCGTCATTTGTTAGAGCTTAGTAAGGGTCCCACGGATGGCGCCAACTTATTGATGAAAAAGTTGGGGTAGACCGAGCTTAACCCAAATTAGGCTTAATATGGGGTCTTGTGGACTCCGGCTCTCGCACCAAGTGAAACTTACTTTAGGACCCTGCGCACTAAACAGACACCGTTAGGCTTACGGTGGGTTTGTTACCCACGATTAGACTCCGGCGTGAGAGTAAGTAATCGATTTGAGTATATTAATGTTTAGGGTATTGTGTATATCGTACCTTTGTAGAACCGGAGGGGTTCCTTTTATACTCGAGAGGGTCTAGGCTGGGCTCCCTGTTCTTGCGGCCTAAAGAAGAGATAATGACTTAAAATAGCTTGATCTTCATTATCTAACTAAGGCAAGTGTATATCCCTTTTCCTTAGGCGAATATAACTATAATATAAGTTATATTCGATCTGATCCTGTCGCACTGCGACGAGGACTTGGGTAAGTAATCAACCTCTTGTGCGACAGCGGCTTACCGGACTTTATGGGCTATGTGCGCACATCGCACAAGTATCCAATCCATTCCTGATGGATGCGGGTAGTACCCGTGAGTCGGACTATCCAGCCCGACTAGGGACTATACGTCATCAAGCGTGAGAATAGAAGTGGCTACAACCGGAGTTGCTTAGGATTACATTTAGAAGGAGATCCTCTTTCCTTCTTAGTTTTCTTTTTGCTTATTTGAATAAGTGATACTTTGAACACCTATATGTTGATTTTTGTTTTATTTTTTTGTCTTTTGTAAGAGGTAGGACTTTTACCTACCTACCTAGATTCCTGCATTATTGAGATGTTGTCATGACATTTGTGTCACCATTTATGACATTTTTATTTCATTTAGTTTTCTCTATAGACACGCCTTTTGTTGTGATGATATCCATAGCTCACGTCCCATATTCCGCCATGGTGGGGTGTGACAGAATGGTATCAGAGCCAATAGTTATAGAGAATTAGGTTGCCTAGCTTAGTCTATAGCTTAAGGATCCCTACATATAGGTGTCATAGGAATATGTGTGCATAGTTTTGATTGGCATATTTTTTTGAATATTATTAGATCTCATGTATGATGTTTTCTTTTGAGTTTTGACTGGTATAGATTGAACCATAGTCGTCCATACTTAGTCACTTGTGTTCTTGGATTTTATGCTAGTATGGATTAAACCATAGTCGTTCATACTTAGCCACATGTTATTTTCTTTTCGGGTTTTGACTAGTGCGGGTTGAACCATAGTCGTCGACGCTAGTCATTGTTGTATTTTGCTTAAATTGTACATTATGGTACATAATTTGGTAAATGGTAGTCCCGTCTTTTGTGTTATTTTAACGATAATTGTTAAGTTATTTTATGTAACTGATGTATAATACTTTCTTCTGATGTTTAAGTCATTCCCCCTAAGAGACAGGTAGTGGTTCAAGCTATTGGGATTAGGAGGATAGGAAGCACCCGGCGTACAAACTATAGGAAGGAAATTCCATATGAGTGGTATCAATGTGAGGCTATAGAGCACATGTCTAAGAGGTGAACAACATACGGGTTTATAAAACCGTGTTAACAATAACAACTAAGGAAGGGAATAGGGAACGACTGTGGAGGAATGTCAAGACTAAACCGGTTTATCCGAATAGTAATAATAATGGAGGAGGAGAATCGGATACTGTATCCATAGCATCCAACAATTATTTTTTTACTAAGTCTAAGCCGTTTCCAATTTTACGGGCAACATGACTTAGTATTGATTATGCTTTCATTTGGACTTTTCTATGCTAGTTTAGCTAGACTATGGAATTATGTGTTTCAAGTGTTGACTATGTTATTTTAATAAATGAAGTTTTTGAATAGTATTTATGTGATTGCATTATTATGTGAGTTGGTGGATTTATGTGTTATATGTTGCATTGATTCTTATAAGTGTCATCATAGGAGGGAGTGCATTCCTTGGTTTCCTTGAATCTTTTAGCTACTAGGCATAGCCATTGTTGATATGATTATACAATCAAAGCAGAAAAGAACAATAACTATGTAACAAGGTGTTTAGGCACAAAACACATGCATTACTCTAATGAATTTTTCATTATATTAATAAAAAACAATCACTAGGTGTGTATACATTGAATCCCACACCTAGTCGACACACGCTTTAGGTTTACATTGTATATGAAAGTTATAAATAAACCTAATACCCTTGGTTCCTTTTATAGTGTAAGGATTAGGACTTACAAGAGATAATATCAAATAAACATGCATATCTTCTATTTAAATAAACTAATACAGAATATATTCTGCATACTTATCTAAATAGAAGCTTCCAACAACTTTGTCAATGTTTTTGTCAATGCTTGGATTGCATGTGACAATGCTTGGATTGCACTTGACAATGCTTGTCAATGTTGACTTCTGTCAACGCCTAATTTGCTCTTGACAACGCCTGGATTACATTTCTCAACGCTTAGACAAATGCCTTCATGTTTTCTTCGTTTTTGAGTTTCTGCCACATCAACTTTTTGACCCAACAATCTTCCCTAGTTGATGTCGGCAAAACTCTTTGTATATCTCTTGTAAGTTGTACATCATCTTCAAATTGCTTCCCCTCAATTGTAGCATGTATGTCTTCCCCTTTTTGTCACATCAACAGGGAAGTAAACAATGTATGGAATCTTGAAGATTCTCCAAATGTAGGCTCTATGTAATGATCTTGAAGAAAAATAACTATAATATTCTTGATGTAGAAGTAGAATAACCCAACCTTGTGTTCCATGTCTTGTACTATCCATGTGATAAAGAACTTATACTGATGATTAAATATAAGTAGACCTCGATCCCTTGTCAATATTCTCATCCTTTGTGAGACACTGAGCACGATAATGTAACTCTTTCAAGTGTTATGACAAGTCTTCATCACCAAACATTTAAAGCACGAACAAGTTATCTTAAAGATCAATGACTGGAAGTGCACGTCTTTAAGATATGATAGAACACAAACTCGAGAAAATCTGCTTCAATCATCAAACTTAACATAAGAATTCTTCCCCTTAAGCTAACACCGCTTTATGACGAGTCTTAATCTTTATATCATATGTAAAAGCTCTTACATGGATAACTCTTCTACAAGGCTACCCCGATTACATAATCAAATCCAATAAATTACCTCACGAATTGTTACTAACTTACTTAAAAATCATTAATCCCTTTTTAAAAATATCCGAGCCATTAATATCAACTTGATATTATAAATAAAAACGGAGATTCCATGTACCTTTGCGTGTAAATACCTCCTTTTTGTGTGCTAAAAACGTACCAATTTTCTCAAACAACAGCTATCCTTTTGTTATCCGAGAACCTTCATTGTCCAATATCTCTGTCATGTGCATTGCCCAATATCGGACAAAACGTATCAGCGCTTGAAACAAAATTTTCTCGGACAACTCATGTCAACGCTCTCTTTCAGCGTTCACTTATTCTTTGTCAGCGTCAAATCAATACTTGCCAGCGTCTAACTAACAAACAGCAACGTCCTATTCAGATACTTACGCAACTTGTGGTTATGTCCCTGTTGTCTATGGATAATGATAATAATAACAATGGCTTGTATGTCTTAAGCCCAAATGTACATTCAGCCCATAAGAATTTCATGTTACTGCAATGATATTACCTCACGTACTATCCATCTTTGCTCACGTGAATCTATCCATGAACCATACAAACCAAAACCAGAAAAATACCAGTCTGCTACAGAAAGAACATCACGTCTTTTCTTCTATGTGATATCCTTTATTCACGTGGCCCAATACATCTACTGTCTTGAACGTCCATACAAACCACACTTTCAGTCGTTCAAGATGTAGGGTTTATAATTAAAACCCTAACAATCATTCTTGCTTCTACATCAAAGTTATCACAGATCTAGGGTTTTTAGAAAATCCTAAAACAATACTAACTACAACTACGACCATAATACAAAACGTGATCAGAATAATTACGTATAGTATGCATCTCTACGAGGGTTCATTATTAATCCTAGGATTAATTCACCAAAGCAAGTAGAAAACACAATCATCCAGTAGAAAACGTAATCATTCTTGTCAGAATTAGGGTTTGTAAGAAAAGCCCTTTCCTGTTGTCAACTTCGACTGCTTATAACTTTTGATTGGGGATAAAACTTGACAATCCCTCTGGTGTATGTCTAGATATATGTGTATAGAACATACACAAGAACTTTCGTGACGATCCAACGATCCAATCAAAAGTTACGACTAATCTGAATACTGCTGCGCACACAAAAACGTCCAGAAAAACCCTAGACGGATTTTTCTATCATCACACCATTACGAACACCTTGTTGGTCCTAGCATCACGAGCCACAAGGCTCTGATACCAATTGTGGAAACCTTGGTTTCCTCGAATCTTTTAGCTACTAGGCATAGCCATTGTTCATATGATTATACAATCAAAGCGGAAAAGAACAATAACTATGTAACAAGGTGTTTAGGCACAAAACACATGAATTACTCTAATGGATTGTTCATTATATTAATAACAAACAATCACTAGGTGTGTATACATTGAATCCCACACCTAGTCGACACACACTTTAGGTTTACATTGTATATGAAAGTTATAAATAAACCTAATACCTTTGGTTCCTTTTATAGTGTAAGGATTAGAATTTACAAGAGATAATAACAAATATACATACATATCTTCTATTTAAATAAACTGATACAGAATATATTCTGCATACTTATCTAAATAGAAGCTTCCAACAACTTTGTCAATGTTTCTGTCAATGCTTGGATTGCATGTGACAATGCTTGGATTGCACTTGACAATGCTTGTCAATGTTGACTTCTGTCAACGCCTAATTTGCTCTTGACAACGCCTGGATTACACTTGTCAACTCTTAGACAAATGCCTTCATGTTTTCTTCGCTTTTGAGTTTCTGCCACATCAACTTTTTGACCCAACAAGGGTAATTGTATAAGTATGGTGGCTAACATAGTTATACAACTACTACAACTTCAATGGATTCCTAAGTATGATTGCATGAAAAAGGGTTAATACATGCTTGTATTATGTATGTTAGTAGTACGTATGGTTATAGTAGGCGTGTGTATTTAGTAGTAATTATACTACATAGAGTATTCTAGTAGTTATTAACGGGTATCATGTCTTACTATAGAATGGTGAATAGGCGAAATGGTGTTGGAGGAAATGGTGGTGGCGGTGGCGAAAATCCCGAATTGGCTACTTTGATTGCTGCTCAAATGGCCAACATAATACCAACCATTGTTCAGCAGGTGACTAATAACCTGAACAACAACAATAATTACGGTTAAGGATGAGGTGGCAACAATGGCTGCAATTATAAGGCATTCACATCTTGTGGTGTTAAGGAGTATGATGGAAAAGGTTGCGAAGTAGAACTTACCCAATGGATTGAGAAGATGGAGAATGTGATTTAGATGAGTGGCTGTTTACCCAATTAGAGGGTCATGTATGTAACTGGTTCGTTGTTGGGAAGGCTTTGACTTGGTGGAATACTCAAGTTCAAGCAAGAGGGAGAGTTGTCGCAAATGTTATGGCTTGGAACGACATTAAGGCACTTATGACTATGGAGTTTTGGCCAAGCAATGAGATGGAGAAGCTAGAAAATGAGATTTGGGGACATGCTATGGTTGGAGCTGCTCATGCAGAGTACACAGATCGCATCCATGAGTTGGAAAAGTTGGTTCCTCATCTGGTTACCCCTGAGGCGAACAAAATCAAGATGTATATTTCTGGATTGCCTACTTAGATCAGAGGAATGATCAAGGCTACTCAGCCTAACATGATACAGCAAGCTATACTGACAGTAGGAATACATACTGAGGAGGTTGTATCTAGTGGAACCTTGGGAAAGGCGGGGGATAAAAGAAAGGAGTATGAAGCTGTGAAATTGCCTGACACCAACTGGAAAGTGTTACAAAGGCAAAGGATGGAAGAAGCTTTTCCATGAGAGTACCCCAAAATTCTGGAAATCCAAACAACAATAACAAAAACAACTCACCTTGCAGAACCTGCTCTAGGTTCCATGCAAGAAGCACGCCATGTACCGTTTGTTTTAATTGCCAAAAACCGGGGCACTTTGCTAGAGATTGTGGGGCGCCAAACCGGAACGCGACACCACTTCAGTCTGTAAGGATGAATGTGGCTGGAGGAAACTGCTTCGAGTGTGGACAACCCGGGAATTTCAAGAGGGTGTGTCCTAGATTGGTTGGAGCAACCAATCACGGAAGGGGTCAGCTAGCTTTGGAAGAGAATCGAGGAAATCAATGTGGTGGCAATCAGAACAATGCTAACCGCAACAATGAAAACAATGGGAAGTGGAACAGTGTTTATTTCTATAACTAGCGGGCCGTCTGTGATATTCCTTGCATTGAGTGGGGGAAAATAAATGTATTTCCCCTTCGAGAATTTTTGGCTCACCCTCTGCCTTGTCCTTCGTTGCCATGATTCTACCATGTAAATGTTTGCGCTAGCGACTCTTTGTCTGTCATCCTTCGTGTTTTCCTTGAAAAGGTGTTTTAGCTCGCCTTTCTTTACTCTATTCTCTATATATTTTTGAAGCTGAATACATTCGTTTGTAGCGTGCCCTCTCTCATTGTGGTATTCACAGTATCTATTACTGGCTCGTTTTTCGACCAGGGTGGTCATTGGCGTTGGCCTTGTGAAACTCGCACCTTCTGGCACTAGGATTTCTCTTGGGGTTAGCTTAAGGGGGGTAAACCTTGAGTTATAAGCTCGCCCCTGCCTTCTCCTTCCTACGTAATCAAGGCTTGGAGACTTTCCTTGATTGTTGGGTTCTTCCTGGGGTATGCGAATAGAGTTGTGATCATAAGTGCTTCGTGTTATTTCTGAAGCAGCCGATTCTCCTTGTATGGAAGACCTTACCCGCCTTAGCACTCCATCGAAGGTCTCGGGCGTTCTTTCATTAAGATTTTTTATTAAGTCGTTGTTCCGTATGCCTGCCATGAAGCATGATACTTTCAAAATTTCTGGGTAGTCCTTTATTTGAATACACTCGCTTTTGAAACGTTCCAGAAAGTCTTCCAAGTGTTCGCCTTGGTGCTGCTTTACCCTGGCGAGTGATACAGCACTCCTATCATGCCTTTTTTGTTGCACATAATTTCTTTCGAACGCTTTTTGCAACACTTCGTACCCCTTGACTGTTCACGGCGGAAGCCTATCAAACCACGTTCGTGCGTTCCCTACGAGTGTAGAGTTAAAAATGTTACACCATACGGGATCTGGCCATTGTTCGATACCTGCCTGGGATTCAAAGACTTTCAAGTGGTCTTCTGGATCCGTCGTGCCATCATAAGTTTTCACGTTCGATGGCATGTGGCGCCTTCTGGTGTCTCCATAATGCTGTATTCGCCTTGTAAAGGCGTTTTTCCTGGCTCTCCTCCAAGGTTGCGAGAAAATTTGGTCCTCCGAGGAATAAATTACGCGCATACGTTTTTCGGACGGACTAGCACTTGATCCTGATAGATTGCCTTCTGAGGATGAGGCATGCTTCGCGCGCTTTGATTACTCTACCATCTTTTCATCTTTTGCTACCAAAGGGATGAGTGCTTGTAAGTTATGAGCTACATATTCCTCCATCATGCATGCCTTCGTAGGAATGACTTCCCCTCTCTCCTCTTGGGGCGTCTTTCTTTTTTGTTTATTGGGAGGAGGCTGAGTTGACTCCCATTCGATGTCTTTTCCCCCGCGACGAGTAGGGGAGTTGAGAACAGTCCTCCCGTTCTTATAACTGGGGGATTGTTCACGTCCCAAGTGTTTGCCTCGCTGGCTGTCGACGTACAGTCGGTATTCGGCCCAGCCCAACAGGCCCGCGACCCACACACGCCTAACTTATCCTTCAAGAAACCCTAGCACTATATAAACAAGGCTAGGGGTCTCATTATACATCAGGTTCTCTCTCACAACTACACCTCTTATACCACATATTAATCCGATACTAACTTGACCGTCGGAGGTGGACCCCGGGGATCCGGCCTCGGGTCCACGTCTAACCGGTTTACCTTTGTTTGCAGCATTACTCAGGACTGGGGAAGACGATTAACGGCCCAGGAGAGTCGTCGAGCCAGCCCAACCAAACTATGCTCCAACAAGTTGGCGCCATCCGTGGGACAACCAACTAAAACATGCTTCGTGTTGTCTCTCTCACGAATTCTTCGTTTTTTAGACTTATATATGTAAGTATGCATATCCCACTTTGATTCACTGTAATCTATTTTCCGTATTCTTTGCGAAGTACGGGAATATCTTTGGGAATACGTCAAAACTATTTTAACAATGATACACATGAATGTTCAAATAATTTTTTGAAAAGATGGATCACGTTGCACAAGTTACTTGTTGTAGATGTGGTATTTGTTTTGATCTTTTATCAAATCGTGATGAAGTTCGGTCAACGGATGTAACACGTAAATATATTCACTAAAATACTTCTTTTGAGAAAACAAGTAATCCTATGAAACACTTCCTATAAATGTATTCCCTAAAATATAGGTACAATGCTTCTTATCTCATGTGAGATCAAATATTATATTATGCGGAGTATCATCTTTATACATTACGATTGGATGGAATATATATGGCATATACACTAAAACAATTGATTAAGTATATTTACTTGTTTTTGTCCGCGATCATGAGTCGTCAATCCGCGCTCATTCACATGTTCGTGCTTATTTTATTTTTTATTTGCGATAGTCCACATGATCAGGCATATTGTATGTATTATCCGCGGTCGTGGTATGCCCATCCACGCTAGTCCGCATGAGGAAATATTCTATTTTTTTATCCACGGTCGTGGTATGGCCGACCGCGCCCGTCCGTACGTTTTATTAATGTTGTTTATATTAATAACATATATTACAAGATATCATTTAATATAATATAAAATATTATTTATCTTTCAAATTTTGGTAAGAATATATTCGAATATTTTATTAAATTATAAAATATTACGCGATCTTTTAAATTTATATAAAGATATTTAAAATATCTTATTTTTAAACAGGTAACAAGATATTACCCATATCTTTTAAACTCAAAAGATATACTATCAAATATTTTTTGTAAAAAAGATATTACTATACCTCTTAACTTAGTAGCACGATATTATAAGTATCTTTAGCTTTGTGCGGATTTCTTTTATTGCGATAACTTTTCGCATCTTTCAATACATATCTAAATAGATATTTGCATGTCTAGTATTAAGTGATTACTTATTGTACATATATATATGCTAGTCCGTACACTCGGATATCTTTACCCTACATGCGTACATGTACACATCGTTCCTAGGCGGAATAAGAGGATTGAGTGAACCTAATAATTCAACTTGTCGTGTAAGAGGGTTGCAAACCCAACGACCACGGATCATGTATCCTTGTTAGACACCTTGCTATCAAGACATTGTAATAAATTAAGCAAACCACATGACTCATGATGGACTTGCAAAAGACACACTGTGCACGTCTAACAACATTTTGTCAAAACTTTGACCGTCCTTATGGTAGTAGCGGTACGCCACGCGTAATGGCATAGGTCATCCCGTAAGTAAGTTAAGATACGTCTTATACTATGTGACAATTCGCGGTTATGGCACGACCCATCCGCGTTGGTTCGCACGTTCGAACCCAGTTTCTATCTTTCGTACGCGGCTATGGTACGTCCATTCGCGCTGGTCTACGTGATCGTAATTTTTTGAATACTTGATTAAGTATAATACTACTAATTGAGTGTAGCACCATTAAACTTGGGGGGCTACTAGGGTATAATAATACCACTATTTATGTGCATGTCACATCTATGGATATATTCCTTTGCCGCAGAAGTCCGCCTTCTACCGGTTTTTTCCTTTGCCATGGAAGTATCTCTTCCATTGGCTTATTCCTTCACCACGGAAGTCCTCTTTCCGCGAGCTTATTTCTTTGCCATGGAAGTATCTCTTCCATTGGCTTATTCCTTCGCCGCGGAAGTCCTCTTTCCGCGCGCTTATTTCTTTGCCATGGAAGTATTTCTCCCATTGGCTTATGCCTTTGCCACGGAAGTACCCCTTCCGCTGGCTTATTCATGCGCCGTGGAAGTATCTCTTCCATTGGCTTATTCCTTCGCCGCGGAAGGACTTTTTCCGCGCACTTGTTCCTGCGCCATGGAAGTATTTCTCCGATTGGCTTATGCCTTTGCCACGGAAGTACCCCTTCCGCTGGCTTATTCATGCGCCGTGGAAGTATCTCTTCCACGTGCTTATTATCTTCGCCGTGAAACTATCTCTTCCACGTACTTATTTATGCGCCGTGGAAGTATCTCTTCCACGTGCTTATTATCTTCTCTGTGGAAGTATTCTTCCACGTGCTTATTATCTTCGCCGTGGAAGTATTCTTCCACGTGCTTATTATCTTCGCCGTGGAAGTATTCTTCCACGTGCTTATTATCTTCACCGTGGAAGTATCTCTTCCACGTGCTTATTGTCCTCGCCGTGGAAGTATTCTTCCACGTGCTTATTATCTTCTCCGTGGAAGTATTCTTCCACGTGCTTCTTATCTTCGCCATGGAAGTATCTCTTCCACGTGCTTATTATCTTCTCCGTGGAAGTATCTCTTCCACGTGCTTATTATCTTCGCCGTGGAAGTATCTCTTCCACGTGCTTATTATCTTCGCCGTGGAAGTATTCTTCCACGTGCTTCTTATCTTCGACGTGGAAGTATCTCTTCCACGTGCTTATTACTTTCACCGTGGAAGTATTCTTCCATAGGCTCATTCTCCTTCGCCGTGGAAGTATCTCTTCCACATGCTCATTCTCTTTCGCCGTGGAAGTATTCTTTAACGGGCTCATTCTCCTTCGCCGTGGAGTATCTCTTCCACGTGCTCATTCTCTTTTGCCGTGGAAGTATTCTTCCACGAGCTCATTCTCCTTCGCCGTGGAAGTATATCTTCCACGTGCTCATTAGTTTCGCCGTGGAAGTATCTCTTCCACGTGCTTATTATCTTCGTCGTGGAAGTATTCTTCCACGTGCTTATTATCTTCGCCGTGGAAGTATTCTTCCACGTTCTTATTATCTTCGCCGTGGAAGTATCTCTTCCACGTGCTTATTATCTTCATCGTGGAAGTATTCTTCCACGTGCTTATTATCTTCGCCGTGGAAGTATTCTTCCACGTGTTTCTTATCTTCGCCGTGGAAGTATCTATTCCACGTGCTTATTATCTTCGCCGTGGAAGTATCTCTTCCACGTGCTTATTATCTTCACCGTGGAAGTATCTCTTCCACGTGCTTATTATCTTCGCCGTGGAAGTATTCTTCCACGTGCTTCTTATCTTCACCGTGGAAGTATCTCTTCCACGTGCTTATTACTTTCGCCGTGGAAGTATTCTTCCACGGGCTCTTTCTCCTTCGCCGTTGAAGTATCTCTTCCACGTGCTCATTATTTTCACCGTGGAAGTATCTCTTCCACGTGTTTTTTATCTTTGTCGTGGAAGTATCTCTTCCACGTGCTTCTTATCTTCGCCGTGGAAGTATATCTTCCACGTGCTTATTATCTTCGCCGTAGAAGTATCTCTTCCACGTGCTTATTATCTTCGCCGTGTAAGTATCTCTTCCACGTGCTAATTATCTTCGCCGTGGAAGTATTCTTCCACGTGCTTCTAATCTTCGCCGTGGAAGTATCTCTTCCACGTGCTTATTACTTTCGCCGTGGAAGTATTCTTCCACGGGCTCATTCTCCTTCGTGGAAGTATCTCTTCCACGTGCTCATTATTTTCGCCGTGGAAGTATCTCTTCCACGTCTTTTTTATCTTTGTCGTGGAAGTATCTCTTCCACGTGCTTATTATCTTCGCCGTGGAAGTATCTCTTCCACGTGCTTATTATCTTCGCCATGGAAGTATTCTTTCACGTGCTTATTATCTTCACCGTGGAAGTATCTCTTCCACGTGTGATAGGTGTGTATACACCCATCCTTTTACCACTTAATTACAATAATAACCAGGCCAAAACGTGTATTTTATGTCGTAAATGTCAGAATTATGCGTGGTTTGTGTTTTTGTTGTGATTTAGGACGAAAATGTGAAAAAGGGAGAAAACACGGGCATTCACGGGCTTTTATCGAAGAAAAAGACAAAAGACGAAGTCAAGAAATCAAGAGTGCAAAAAGAACGGAAGTCCAAGACCAATTCTAAAGATTTATCGAAGAAAAAGTCAAAAGACGGAAGTTTACTAAAAGCCGAAGAACTCAAGTCTAATTTATTGAAGAAATTACAAGACGAGTTATTAATCCCGAGACAAAAGTCGAAGAATTAAGAAGACAAGGAATTAATGATAATTAAAGAAAGAAGAAAGAGGGGAGGAAGCTTCCACTAAGCACCTCCCTAATCCACTATAAATAGGATCCTTAGGCTTTCATTTTTTCTTGTTGGCTAAGTGTGACAATTAGCTCTTCCATTTTAATTACTTGCACATTTAAATACATGTCATTTATTTAATTGTCTTGCACCTTTAATTCATTTTAATTCCAAGTAAGTGTTCTTCATTTTGTTGCTTTAATCTTTATTTACTTTTGATCAAGTTTCTTTCATCATTCTCTTTCTACCTTTCTCTTGTTTTTGGTTTGTTTAAAAATTCGGATTAAGCAAGAAGTGGCTTAATCTCTTTGCTTATTTTGCTAAAAAGTTTACCTTTTTACTTTTGTGTAAGTTTTTGTATAAGATAAGCTATAAGTTTGACAATCTTATTAGCTTGTTTCATACTTAGCTTATTTGTTTTTCTAAGTTCTCTAAAAAGTTTCATTTTTCTAAAAGTTTTCTTATTTCGTGTTTGAAAAGGTTTTAAATTTGTTGCTTATTATCTCGTCCCATTTCCATTTCATTTTAGTAGCTGAATTCAGCTTATTAGTTCTAGCTTATTTGGTTCTTGTGCTTATTGCGAATTTGCTCTCCATCGAAAAGAAAGGAAACTACACATTGCGACAGCTCCATTTAGCCACATTCCGATTGTGACAGAATTGGGACAAGGGTTTTGGATTCCGACGGATTGAGATCTAGTAACATCACCCTCATTCCGATCTGGGATTGCGATCACATATTCCGACGGGTCTTGAGGTTTTCTAAGTCGAAGTGCTGCCCAATTTTATTGAGCAATATTCCGATCTGGACCACATTCCGATGGGTATATTCCGATGGAAGTGACATTCCGATAGATTCTCTTTTCAACATTCCGACAGACCTAGCTTTAATACATTCCGATAACTACTTTGCGATCTGGATTCCGATGGTATGGTGACAACATTCCGATCAGACATTCCGATGGTTGTGGGTTTGGAATTATAATTTGCTTTGTTTGAATTTTATTTTTACATTTTTAATACTTCGTCAAATTTAATTTTCGTCACGCTTTTATTTTAGTTCATTTAATTAATTTAACTTTTCAAAGTTTTAATATTGCACAATTTAAGTTTTAAATAGGTTTAGAAATTAATTAACCGTCACTTACTTTTAAGTCTTGCAATTTAATTATACTACAACGACAAATCTTTGTTTCCCACCAAGAGACGACTGAGTCACACGTTAACCAATAATCAATTCGAGGAGACCACCACAACGAACTTTAATTTTTATACTAGGTAAAAGCCAGGTATTAAATGGCGCCGTTGCCGGCTCTTTTCGTAAAGATTAACGGTTTTCTGTGAGAGACGCGTTGCTGTTTGGGATCCGTTCATTCGTGAGCGTTATTTTCTTGCTTAAAAATTTTCAAACATCCATAAAAATTAAAACTTGTTAAAACTTTATAAAAATAAAAAATTTCCAAAAATCCAAAAAGATTTTATTTTCTTTATAGTGTATATATATTCTCTTTGTGTTTGGTATCTTTTCTTTTGCCTTTGCAGGTGTATGCGTACTAGATCTTCTACTTATCCAGAGCCCGAGACTCGTGAAGATTTAGCTATGGCAGGTGTGAACAACAACAATAATCCACCGCACCTCAACAATGACAACAACAATGTTCTTCCACAGCCCGATCTTAGGACAATGGAGGAGCTTTGTCAACCCACCATGTTTGGACGAGGAGGACCGATTGCGCCGATGCAAATCACGGCTCCGGAGTTTTCGTTGAAGCATCACATGATACAACAAGTGCAAACAAATCCATTCCACGGAATGCCTGATGATGATGCAACAAACACCTCGACAAATTCATTACTATTACCCAAAGCATGAAGTTGCCCGGTGCCACAATGGATGTCCTTCACCTACAACTCTTTCCACATACTTTATCACACCACGCCGAGAAATGGTTTGATCGTCTTCCAAAGAATTCCATTCATACTTGGGATGACATGACTCAACGCTTTTTGTCGCGCTACTTTCCACCATCCATGGTCACGAGCCTTCGAAATCAAATCAGTGGTTTCATGCAAGAACCCGATGAATCTCTCTTTGATGATTGGGAAAGATATAATGTTTTGATTGATCGTTGTCCAAACCACAACATGCTCCCCGTGACCTTAATTGATACTTTCTACAACGGTTTGACTTTTCGTGATCGTGATACGATTAATGCAGCCGCCGGTGGCACATTTATGAAAAGAAGACCCGAGGAGTGTAGAGAGCTTATTGAGAACATGACTACTCATCACAAAAACTGGGATTCCTCCGCTTCTTCAAGGAACAACCCGAGAGTCAATGTTTCTTCTACTTCAGCAAACCCCGATATGACCGAATTCACCCGCATGATGGCCGAAATGAACAAAAATATCTTGCTCATCGCTTCAAACCAACAACAACAAGTTAAAGCGGTAGCCAATACTTGTGAGACATGCGGCGGTCCTCACTCATACACTGATTGTCCTTCTACTCAAGGAAATCCGGAAAATGTGTATGCGGCTTATGGTAATTATTCACCGGAAAATTACCAAGCCCGACCTCAAGGGGATCGAAATTTGCTGAGTTACTGGTCTAACAACTACCTTTCCCCCGGTTTTTCTCCTCAAAACCAAAACCCCAAAAACAACTACACTAGACGCAACCAAATCCCACCTAGAGCTTCTAATCCTTATCACCCACCCGCTCAACAAGCCCCACCCATTAATCAAGATGTTGAAGCTTTAATGAGAACCCAAGGAGAGCAAATCAAGAATCTACAAAGCCAAATTATCAATTTGAAAGGGGATATCACCAAGCAAGGGAATGACATAAGATCCAAGCTTCGAAATGATATACAATCCTCCTTCAGCAATCAAACAAATGATTTGAAGAATATGCTGGCCAGTTTCTTACCCATTACTCAACCCTCTACTTCGGGATCTCTACCTTCAAACACCGTCACCAACCCGAGAGCGAATGTGAGTGCTATTACTACTCGTAGTGGAATTACTTTAGTAGGACTATCTATCCCACCCCTAGTTACACCATCTACATCTCCTCCACCACCATTTATCCCTACTACTCCCACACCTAGTATTAGTTCACCATTACCGTCTCCGCCTCGTCATGAAGAAGTACCCAAGCAGAATCCTCCACCAACCCAACCTTCACCCGCTACACCTCCACCACCCAACCCCAGCATTCCTTACCCTTCTCGACTCAAAAAGGCTAGAATTTTAACTAAGAATGACATTCACGTCTCCAAATTTTTGAAGACACTTTCGGGAATGAAAGTCACCTTTACCCTTGTTGAAGATCTTGCCCAAATGCCACAATTTGTCAAGATGTTTAAGGAATTGCTTATTAAGAAGGAGAAGATGGTCGAGTTTGTTAATACTCGCTTGAATGAAAATTGCTCTGCAATCCTTCTTAAAGAACTTCCGGAAAAACTTGGAGATCCCGGTCGTTTTGTGCTACCTTGTACTTTTAACCAAACCGACAAATTTACTGCCTTAGCCGATCTCGGGGCAAGTATTAATTTGATACCTTTAAGTGTTTGGAAAAAGTTATCATTGCCCGACCTTACACCCACCAAAATGACTCTTGAGCTAGCAAATCGCACTCTCGCTTACCCCGTTGGTATTGCCGAAGATGTGTTCATTAAAGTTGGCACATTCACTTTTCCGGTCGACTTTGTCGTTGTTGATTATGAAATGGATCCTCGTATTCCGTTAATACTTGGACGCCCATTTTTGAGAACCGGTAGAGCTTTAATAGATGTGGATAAGTGTGAACTCATCTTAAGAGTCGGGGATGATGCACAAGTTTTTGAAATGGGGAAGCTTACAAGCAAATCCTATGGAAGAGAATCCGCGAATATGATTAATGTGCTTGATGATTTTGTCATCTACAACAATCCTCTATTCGATTCTTGCAATGATAATCCACGGTTTCAAGATGAAGTGGATGATTCTTTCTCCAATTTGGAACCTTCACCCATATATGATTTTCCACCGATCTATGATGCTTATGATGATGATTCTAGCTCTGATGGGGATGATTATGATAATTTTACTTCCGAGTATCCTGACATGCCCACTTATGATGATTTTGATGAGGCTGATACTCTTTCGAGTGATTCTTCTCATGATGAAGATCCTCCGCCATCCATGCTTAATCATACTTTGGATGACTACTCATTTGAGGAAGACTTTTCTACTTTTCTCAATACTTACTTCCCTCATGAGAGTGATGCCCCTCCTTTGGACTTTGATGCTTATGGTCTTGATCCTACTTCGGATTTGAAGAAAATTCTTTCAAAGGAGAAGCAACCGGATGACACCAACATCCGCAGCACGTATGTTTTGACACCTCTTTGTCAACCTTCTGAGAACGAGGTTGTGCATTTTCTTCGCGGATCATCTTCAAATTCTGTTGAGCCTGAGTGCTATTTTCCCCTAAAGGAAAAGGTGTTCGACCCCGGTATCGATATTCTTCAGCCATCTCAGTATCCATATGATGAAATAAAAGGAAAGATTTTTCGAACTACTGAAGATATGCTTGCACCTCTTCACCCTTGCTCCCACCGTGCTCCATCTTTTCTTAAGGGAACCTTCCCTACTCTTCTTTGGCTTGCCTTGTTCGCCTTAAGCTTGTGTTACTTGATGGACGAAAACTATGTATTTGATCCTGGTGGATGTTTTTCATGCTTCTTCCTATGCTAATCAAGGTCGAGTCAGGCTCAAGACTCGGTGAACAAAAATCAAGCGCTTCTTGGGAGGCAACCCATGTATCTATCTTTTAGCTATCTTTATCCTAAGTGTAGGGGTGACCCGTGGTGTTTGCTATCTCTTCTCTTCTCATATTCAGGGATTCGAGCGTTCAATGATCCACTCTTGATGATTTTTGACGACCCGTGATTCCGTGTTTCCGTCTTCCCGGTTCTATCCTAAACTCTTTTCGATTCACTATTTTATATTTCTCAATATTAAAATAGGAATCTCGTTAGTTGTCTTTTCTTTATCAAGATTTAATCAACGTGCACAATGTCATAAGTGTAGGGGAGTTTACTCCCACATGCTTAAACATTGAGGACAATGTTTATATCAAGTGTAGGGGGGACTTCTATCGAAGTTAAGTGGTCTTTTCCTTGTATTTGTCCTCATTTTAACCGGAAAATTAATTTTTCGACATTTTTCAAAATTTTTGATCTATTTTGCCCTATTAGTTTTTCCCTTTGTATAGTTATTTTCTTTCTTTGCTAGAATAAATTTAATAAAGTGGTTTTAATTTTCAAACGTTGTGAATCTTTTGACTCAACCCGAATTTACTTATCTAAGTTTACTCTAGCTAGTATCCTTAACGTGTTTAAGTCAAGTTTTGCTAGGCTTTTATATAGGGAGCTATAAAACGCAAAAGTCTTAACTCTCACGGGTTAAGAACAAGAACTTTTCGCAAGTTCCTATAATTGATCCTAGAGAGTTGTTTATCAAGGGAACTTTAAGATGCGATTTCTAAACTTGAAAAAGTCTAAGAATTTGTAAGATCCTATAGATGACTCGAAAACCCAAAACTTTGATTTAATAGGCTAAGCATCCACGAGTCTCATTACTTGAGATTTTAAATTGTGAAGAACGAGAGATGATAGAGTCAATTATAAGTTTGGTATCCTTTCGTGAATTTATGTGAGTTAATTATAAGCCTATTCTCCCATCGCTTGCTAATAAATTTATCTGCAATAAATAAGGTTGTACGATTTGAAAAGTTACTTAGCTTCTAGCCCAAGATCGGTTAAAAGTTGCTCGGTATGGATTAGAGTTCATAGCCAAGGCATAACTTATTGAAGCGGGATGCGAAGATTGGCGAGTCCAAAAAGGTCCTAACAAGACATGAGGGCTACATTTTGTTGCTTAAGATCCCAAGTGATGTGAAGAATCATTTATCGAAAATCAATATGAAGGATCGAGACACACGACGAAAAGCAAATACTCCCGTAAAGATCATGGAGAAATCTATCCGAAAAGGCCCTAGCAAGGAATGAGGATAAATAGATCCAAGTCCTAAAAGGAGGCGGATCGTTGTATATCAAAATCCCAAATAAAGATTGGATAAAAATGAAGAAGTCGTGGCCCAAATATGAAGAATCTCTCAAAACTTCAAGTGAAGAAATTCCTATTATGAAGAGAAGACCATTATTTCATGAACGTCTCTCAAGATTTGAAGTATGAAGTCGCTGCCAAATATCGGTCCGAGAAAGGTCTCAAATCGTGAAACGAGTTATGCCAAGATATGAACTTTATGAGGTCCCGAGAAGCAATTTTAAAAGATTTTGTCCTTTAGCTAACTATTGATTAAATCGTCCCACTTTGTTTTCAGCCTTAATAACTATCGAAATAAGTCAACAATGCATCCTCGTGATCATTCAAGACAATAATAAAATATAAGAGATACACCTAGGAATAAGGAGTCTAAGTAAATAATTGGCCCACATGAGTTCGTGATAGTTTGCTAACTTATAATAACAATGATCTCGTTTTTAAGCTTGGTTTGGAGAAAGTGAAAACTTGAGGATGATGATCATTCATGACATTTCCAAAACCCTAAAGTATGTTTTTGATTTCTTTACTTACTTTCTTCCTTTGAAAGTTTATAATTTTCTATCTCTTTAATAAAGGCCAATATGAATTGATTATGATGGGAAATGTAAAACGTGCTTTGTAACTAATGCATTGCATGAGGACATTGCAATGGTCAAGTGTAGGGGATTTGATAGGTGTGTAAACACCCATCCTTTTACCACTTAATTACAATAATAACCAGGCCAAAACGTGTATTTTATGTCGTAAATGTCGGAATTATGCGTAGTTTGTGTTTTTGTTGTGATTTAGGACGAAAATGCGAAAAGGAGAGAAAACACAGGCATTCACGGGCTTTTATCGAAGAAAAAGACAAAATACGAAGTCAAGAAATCAAGAGTGGAAAAAGAACGGAAGTCCAAGACCAATTCTGAAGATTTATCGAAGAAAAAGTCAAAAGACGGAAGTTTACTAAAAGCCGAAGAACTCAAGTCTAATTTATTGAAGAAATTACAAGACGAGTTATTAATCCCGAGACAAAAGTCGAAGAATTAAGAAGACAAGGACTTAATGATAATTAACGAAAGAAGAAAGAGGGGAGGAAGCTTCCACTAAGCACCTCCCTAATCCACTATAAATAGGATCCTTAGGCTTTCATTTTTTCTTGTTGGCTAAGTGTGACAATTAGCTCTTCCATTTTAATTACTTGCACATTTAAATACATGTCATTTATTTAATTGTCTTGCACCTTTAATTCATTTTAATTCCAAGTAAGTGTTCTTCATTTTGTTGCTTTAATCTTTATTTACTTTTGATCAAGTTTCTTTCATCATTCTCTTTCTACCTTTCTCTTGTTTTTGGTTTGTTTTAAAATTCGGATTAAGCAAGAAGTTGCTTAATCTCTTTGCTTATTTTGCTAAAAAGTTTACCTTTTTACTTTTGTGTAAGTTTTTGTATAAGATAAGCTATAAGTTTGACAATCTTATTGGCTTGTTTCATACTTAGCTTATTTGTTTTTCTAAGTTCTCTAAAAAGTTTCATTTTTCTAAAAGTTTTCTTATTTCGTTTTCTTATTTCGTGTTTGAAAAGGTTTTAAATTTGTTGCTTATTATCTCGTCCCATTTCCATTTCATTTTAGTAGCTGAATTCAGCTTACTAGTTCTAACTTATTTGGTTCTTGTGCTTATTGCGAATTTGCTCTCCATCGAAAAGAAAGGAAACTACACATTGCGACAGCTCCATTTAGCCACATTCCGATTGTGACATAATTGGGACAAGGGTTTTGGATTCCGACGGATTGCGATCTAGTAACATCACCCTCATTCCGATCTGGGATTGCGATCGCTCATTACGATCGCATATTCCGACGGGTCTTGAGGTTTTCTAAGTCGAAGTGCTGCCCAATTTGATTGAGCAATATTCCGATCTGGACCACATTCCGATGGGTATATTCCGATGGAAATGACATTCCGATAGATTCTCGTTTCAACATTCCGATAGACCTAGCTTTAATACATTCCGATAACTACTTTGCGATCTGGATTCCGATGGTATGGTGACAGCATTCCGATCAGACATTCCGATGGTTGTGGGTTTGGAATTATAATCTGCTTTGTTTGAATTTTATTTTTACATTTTTAATACTTCGTCAAATTTAATTTTCGTCATGCTTTAATTTTAGTTCATTTAATTAATTTAACTTTTCAAAGTTTTAATATTGCACAATTTAAGTTTTAAATAGGTTTAGAAATTAATTAACCGTCACTTACTTTTAAGTCTTGCAATTTAATTATAATACAACGAAAAATCTTTGTTTCCCACCAAGAGACGACTGAGTCACACGTTAACCAATAATCAATTCGAGGAGACCACCACAACGAACTTTAATTTTTATACTAGCTAAAAGCCAAATATTAACGTGCTTATTATTTTCGCCGTGGAAGTATCTCTTCCACGTGCTCATTCTCTTTCGCCGTGGAAGTATTCTTCCCCGGGCTCATTCTCCTTCGCCGTGGAAGTATCTCTTCCACGTGCTCATTCTCTTTCGCCGTGGAAGTATTCTTCCACGGGCTCATTCTCCTTCGCCGTGGAAGTATCTCTTCCACGTGCTCATTATTTTCGCCGTGAAAGTATCTCTTCCACGTGTTTTTTTATCTTTGTCGTGGAAGTATCTCTTCCACGTGCTTATTATATTCGCCGTGGAAGTATCTCTTCCACGTGCTTATTATCTTCGCCGTAGAAGTATTCTTCCACGTGCTTATTATCTTCGCCGTGGAAGTATCTTTTCCACATGATTATTATTTTCGCCGTGGAAGTATCTCTTCCACGTGCTCATTCTCTTTCGCCGTGGAAGTATTCTTCCACGGGCTCATTCCCCTTTGCCGTGGAAGTATCTCTTCCACGTGCTCATTCTCTTTCGCCGTGGAAGTATTCTTCCATGGGCTCATTTTCCTTCGCCGTAGAAGTATCTCTTCCACGTGCTCATTATTTTCACCGTGGAAGTATTCTTCCACGGCGCATCATTATTTTTCGCCGTGGAATTCTTCCACGGCGCATCGTTATCTTTTGCCGTGGAAGTACGCCTTCCACTGGCTATTTCTGCCACTGAAGTACGTCTTCTGTTGGTTCATATCTTTGTTACGGAAGTATGTCTTCCGTGATGAATTACTTGGCCCGGCTAAGAGTGAATTTCCAAAATTATATCGTTTATACTTAATTAGACAGGGCCTGATCAACTACGTTTAATCCATGGAAAACCATGACAAATTTTGGAAGTCGTTATCAAATGTCGTGGCCATAAGACGGATGTGATATCCGCATCACTTTGCCACAGAAGTACGAATTCTGTTGGCTTTAAGACGAATGAAATATTCGCATTATGTTGCATCATCAGTGGGTACAAGAAGTACGCCTTCAAAATATTCACAATGCAACATACGGGTTCCACTTCCACCTTCATAAAACCTTCTTGTCATCCTCACGTTAGTGATGAACAAGAATTAAACCTTGCCAAATGCCAGTGTTACCCCGGCTATAGAACACATTTTCTTCTTACTGGGTCTTTACCATCAAGTCACGGGAAACCAAGCATTCGAGCACAACCACCCGTCTTACGTATACATGTTGTCCCATTTCTTTCGACGTGGATATGCTTACAGGTAGCGGATATGGTGTAAAGTCTAGTAACCTCGGTGACAACCTCGCATACTAGACTGGGGGGGGGGGGACATGATGACGTATACTGGCTTCGCTCATTATTCGCAACCCCAACCAATCATCTTTTCGCTAAAAGTAGCCCATTACGAGTGGAGCCATATGTTACGTACAACCCACGAGGATGTCCTAGCAGCAAGCCGCACGCGGTTGTTTAGTGAGCATGATACACAAATGAGTCTAGCATAAAATGATCATGGACCATATCATACTAGACTGGGGGACATGTCGACGTACAGTCGGTATTCTGCCCGGCCCAACAGGCCCGCGGCCCACACACGCCTAACTTATCCTTCAAGAGACCCTAGCACTATATAAACAAGGCTAGGGGTCTCATTATACATCAGGTTCTCTCTCACAACTACACCTCTTATACCACATATTAATCCGATACTAACTTGACCGTCGGAGGTAGACCCCGGGGCTCCGGCCTCGGGTCCACGTCTAACCGGTTTACCTTTGTTTGCAGCATTACTCAGGACCGGGGAAGACGATTAACGGCCCAGGAGAGTTGTCGAGCCGACCCAACCAAACTATGCTCCAACATTGGCAGATCCAGGGGTGACATTTACTGATGTGATACGGCCATCTACAGTCGAGGATCCTTGACGGCCTTCATTCTTACCACTTTTCGTCAATTGTTAGAGCTTAGTAAGGGTCCCACGGATGGCGCCAACTTATTGATGAAAAAGTTGGGGTAGACCGAGCTTAACCCAAATTAGGCTTAATTTAGGGTCTTGTGGACTCCGGCTCTCGCACCAAGTGAAACTTGCTTTAGGACCCTGCGCACTAAACAGACACCGTTAGGCTTACCGTGGGTTTGTTACCCACGATTAGACTCCGACGTGAGAGTAAGTAATCGATTTGAGTATATTAGTGTTTAGGGTATTGTGTATATCGTACCTTTGTGGAACCGGAGGGGTTCCTTTTATACTCGAGAGAGTCCAGGCTGGGCTCCCTGTTCTTGCGGCCTAAGGAAGAGATAATGACTCAAAATAGCTTGATCTTCATTATCTAACTAAGGCAAGTGTATATCCCTTTTCCTTAGGCGAATATAACTATAATATAAGTTATATTCGATCTGATCCTGTCGCACTGCGACGAGGACTTGGGTAAGTAATCAACCTCTTGTGCGACAGCAGCTTACCGGGCTTTATGGGCTATGTGCGCACATCGCACAAGTATCCAATCCATTCCTGATGGATGCGGGTAGTACCCGTAAGTTGGGCTATCCAGCCCGACTAGGGACTATACGTCACCAAGCATGAGAATAGAAGTGGCTAGAACCGGAGTTGCTTAGGATTGCATTTAGAAGGAGATCCTCTTTCCTTCTTAGTTTTCTTTTTGTTTATTTGAATAAGTGATACTTTGAACACCTATATGTTGATTTTTGTTTTATTTTTTTGTCTTTTGTAAGAGGTGGGACTTTTACCTACCTACCTAGACTCCTGCATTGTTGAGATATTGTCATGACATTTGTGCCACCATTTATGACATTTTTATTTCATTTAGTTTTCTCTATAGACACGCCTTTTGTTGTGATGATATCCATAGCTCACGTCCCATATTCCGCCATGGTGGGGTGTGACAGAATGGTATCAGAGCCAATAGTTATAGAGAATTAGGTTGCCTAGCTTAGTCTATAGCTTAAGGATTCCTACATATAGGCGTCATAGGAATATGTGTGCATAGTTTTGATTGGCATATTTTTTGAATATTATTGGATCTCATGTATGATGTTTTCTTTTGAGTTTTGACTGGTATAGATTGAACCATAGTCGTCCATACTTAGTCACTTGTGTTCTTGGATTTTATGCTAGTATGGATTAAACCATAGTCGTTCATACTTAGCCGCATGTTATTTTCTTTTCGGGTTTTGACTAGTGCGGGTTGAACCATAGTCGTCCACGCTAGTCATTGTTGTATTTTGCTTAAATTGTACATTATGGTACATAATTTGGTAAATGTTAGTCCCGTCTTTTGTGTTATTTTAACGATAATTGTTCAGTTATTTTATGTAAATGATGTATAATACTTTCTTCTGATGTTTAAGTCATTCCCCCTAAGAGACATGTAGTGGTTCAAGCTACTGGGATTAGGAGGATAGGAAGCACCCGTCGTACAAACTATAGGAAGGAAATTCCATATGAGTGGTATCAATGTGAGGCTATAGAGCACATGTCTAAGAGGTGAACAACATACGGGTTTATAAAACCGTGTTAACAATAACAACTAAGGAAGGGAATAGGGAACGACTATGGAGGAATGTCAAGACTAAACCGGTTTATCCGAATAGTAATAATAATGGAGGAGGAGAATCGGATACTGAATCCATAACATCCAACAATTATTTGTTTACTAAGTCTAAGTCGTTTCTACTTTTACGGGCAACATGACTTAGTATTGATTATGCTTTCATTTGGACTTTTGTATGCTAGTTTAGCTAGACTATGGAATTATGTGTTTCAAGTGTTGACTATGTTATTTTAATAAATGGAGTTTTTAATCGTATTTATGTGATTGCATGATTATGTGAGTTGGTGGATTTATGTGTTATATGTTGTATTGATTCTTATAAGTGTCATCATAGGAGGGAGTGCATTGGGGAAAGGGTAATTGTATAAGTATGGTGGCTAACATAGTTATACAAGTACCACAACTTCAATGGATTCCTAAGTATGATTGCATGAAAAATGGTTAATACATGCTTGTATTATGTATGTTAGTAGTACGTATGGTTATAGTAGGCATATGTATTTAGAAGTAATTATACTATATAGAGTATTCTAGTAGTTATTAACGGGTATCATGTCTTACTATAGAATGGTGAATAGGCGAAATGGTGTTGGAGGAAATGGTGGTAGCGGTGGCGAAAATCCCGGATTGGCTGCTTTGATTGCTGCTCAAATGGCCAACATAATACCAACCATTGTTCAGCAGGTGACTAATAACCTGAACAACAACAATAATAACGGTTAAGGATGAGGTGGTAACAATGGCTGCAACTATAAGGCATTCACATCTTGTGGTGTTAAGGAGTATGATGGAAAAGGTTTCGAAGTAGCACTTACCCAATGGATTGAGAAGATGGAGAATGTGATTTAGATGAGTGGCTATTTACCCAATCAGAGGGTCATGTATGTAACTGGTTCGTTGTTGGGGAAGGCTTTGCCTTAGTGGAATACTCAAGTTCAAGCAAGAGGGAGAGTTGTTGCAAATGTTATGTCTTGGAACGACATTAAGGCACTTATGACTATGGAGTTTTGTCCAAGCAATGAGATGGATAAGCTAGAAAATGAGTTTTGGGGACATGCTATGGTTGGATTCGCTCATGCAGAGTACACGGATCCCTTCCATGAGTTGGAAAAGTTGGTTCCACATTTGGTTACCCCCAGGGGAACAAAATCAAGAGGTATATTGCTGGATTGCCTACTTAGATCAGAGGAATGATCAAGGCTACTCAGCCTAACACGATACAGCAAGCTATACTGACAGTAGGAATACATACTGATGAGGTTGTATCTAGTGGAACCTTGGGAAAGGCGGGGGATAAAAGAAAGGAGTATGAAGCTGTGAAATTGCCTGACACCAACTGGAAAAGTGTTACGGAGGCAAAGGATGGAAGAAGCTTTTCCATGAGAGTACCCCAAAATTCAGGATATCCAAAACAGCAATAACAAAAACAACTCACCTTGCAGAACCTGCTCTAGGTTCTATGCAAGAGGCACGCCATGCACCGTGTGTTTTAATTGCCAAAACCGGGGCACTTTGCTAGAGATTGTGGGGCGCCAAACCGGAACGCGACACCACTTCAGTCTGTAAGGATGAATGTGACTGGAGGAAACTGCTTCGAGTGTGGACAACCCGGGAATTTCAAGAGGGTGTGTCCTAGATTGGTTGGAGCAACCAATCACAGAAGGGGTCAGCTACCTTTGGAAGAGAATCGAGGAAATTAATGTGTTGGCAATCAGAATAATGCTAACCGCAACAATGGAAACAATGGGAACTGGAACATGAACGATAGGAATCAGAATAGGGGAAATCGGAATGGAGGTAGGGTTTATCTTGCAAATGCAGTAGAAGCGGTGCAGGACCCAAATGTGGTGACGGGTACGTTTTCTGTTAACAATCACTTTGCTACTATCCTTTTTTACTCTGGGGCTAATTTTAGCTTTGTGTCTTCCCAATTCGTGCCTTTGTTCAATATGAGCCCTAGCGTAGCAAAATCAGGATATGTGATTGAGATAGCTAGTGGTAAGCAAGAAGAGGTAGATGAAATATTTCTAAACTGTAGCTTAATGTTAGGAGATTCTAAGTTCACCATAGATTTAATCCCTTTAGGTCATAGGAGTTTTGATGCGATCATTGGGATAGATTGGTTATCAAAGCATAAGGCTGAGATAGTATGCCGTGATAAGATTGTTAAGATTCCTATAGGTGGTGGTAAGGTGTTATATGTTTATGGAGAAAGAAGGGAGAAGATGACTAAGTCCCTTATGAATGCCAAGGGTGATGAACCGCAAATTAGTAAGATTCGAGTAGTGAATGAGTTCGTAGAGGTATTCCCAGAAGATTTGGTGAGATTACCACCGGTTAGACAAGTGGAGTTTAGGATTGACTTAGTACCTGGGGCAACACCTGTAGCTAAGTCATCATATCGTCTAGCACAATCCGAAAAGCAAGAGTTAGCTGAGCAACTTAAGGAGTTGCACGACAAGGGCTTTATTCGTCCTATTTCTTCACCTTGGGGAGCACCAATATTGTTTGTTAAGAATAAGGAGGCATCCTTTCGGATGTGTATCGATTATCAGGAGCTGAAAAAGTTGACCATTAAGAACCGTTATCCTCTCTCGAGGATTGAAGATTTCTTTGATCAACTGCAAGGAGCAAGATACTTCTCAAAGATATACCTTATGTCCGGTTATCACCAACTAAGAGTTTGTGAGGAGGATATCCAAAAGACCGCGTTAAGAACAAGGTATGGGCATTTTGAGTTCATCGTTATGCCATTTGGTCTAAAAAACGTGCCAGTAGTGTTCATGGACCTAATGAATAGAGTGTGCAAGCCATACCTGGACAAGTTTGTCAGAGTCTTCATTGATGACATACTTATCTATTCCAAGACGAAGGAGGAGCATAGTGAGCAGTTGAGGTTAGTGTTGGAACTGCTTAGAAAGGAGAAGCTTTATGGGAAGTTTTCCAAGTGTGAATTTTGGTTACAAGAAGTACATTTTTTGGGGCATGTGATCAACAAGGATGGCATACATGTAGACCCAGGAAAGATTGAAGCCGTGAAGGACTGGAAAGCACCTACTACACCGTCAGAAATAATATCATTCTTAGGCATGGCAGAATATTACAGAAGATTTATAGAGAACTTCTCTAGAATATCAAAGCCTTTGATATTGCTGACACAGAAGAATCAGAAGTATGAATGGGGGGAGGATCAAGAGAAGGCATTTCAGACATTGAAGGATAATAACTGGGTTTTTTCCCAGTATAAAAATATCGTTGTTCCAGTCTTTTCGAATTGAAAAAGGGTAAATGTGCGACTCAGTCATCTTTTGGTGAAAAAGAATAGAGTTGTCGTTGTAGTAAAATAAATGTGCAAAACGTTAACGTAAATGACAGTTAATTAAAGCTAAAACTAATTAAAAAGTAAATGGTGCAATATTAAAAACTTTAAAAGGTAATTTAATTAAAAGACAAAAATTAAAACTTGACGAAAAATTAATGTAGTAAAAATGTAAACTTGAAAATTAAAATAAAGATAAACAATTAAAATAACACTTAAAGAAAAATAGCGGGAAAAATAAATGCTTGAAAATAAAACAGAGGATAAACAAAACCTGAGTCGGAATCCGAAATACTGTCACTATCCGGAATACCTAATCTTACTTTGCTTATCCGGAATAAGGCTGTCACCCTTATCCGCAATCTGAATCTGCTGCTTATCCGGAATGAACACAACACCCTTTATCCGGAATGTACGAAGTTAGGCTATCCGGAATAACTGATAGACAGCTTATCCGGAATACCCACAGAATTCCTTATCCAGAATCCAATCCGTCCACTATCCGGGATCCTTCGTAGCCCTTATTCGGAATCCCTGTCCAGTGCTTTATCCGGAATAACTTTGGAGCTTTATCCGGAATAGTAGCAACTCACTTATCCGGAATTTGCCTCGGAACCTTAATCGGAATATTTTCTGGATCCTTATCCGGAATATGGTCTTCGAACTCTTATCCGGAATACCTAAGTATCCCTTATCCGGGATTGACAGCTTCTGAGCTATATCCGTAATCCACTGAACGACGGCTTATCCGGAATTATACTTTGGTGAGCTTATCCGGAATTCCAAAAGAAGCCTTATTCGGAATGTGGAGAACGAACACTTATCCGGAAAATGAGGGTTTTATAGAAATCCGAATAACAGTTAAATGCAAATAAGCTAAAGACTAAAATTAAGCTAAAAACAATTAAGCACTTAACTAAAACTTAACCAAATCAAACTTTACAAAAAGCTAATAAGCAAAATAATAAAAATATTAAAAATCAACTTTTTATAAAACTTAACTAATAAGCACTTAATTAAATTTAAGAAAAACACAATAAGCTATAAAATCAATAAGCTAACACAATCATAAACATAAAATCATAACAAGTAATCAAATAAGCATAACAATAAGCACATAAACATAAAGAATAAATCAAGCCAAGAAAGGTAGAATGAGAGATTAATTAAAACTTGATTAAAATTAAGATTCAACAATTAAAGTAAGAACAAGAATTAAAAGCTTACAGATTTAAGGTGCAAGACAAGAAATTAAAGGTGCAATTAAGAAAAGTGAAAGTAATTAAAATGAAAGAACTATTTTGTCAAGATAGTCAACACCTCCTAATGTGTCATTAGGAGGGTATTTATAGTGATTAGGGAGGTTAAACATGTGTTGCTTCCTTCTGTCTTTCTTTCTCGTCTTTTTGTCTTCTTAATTCTTGACTTTTTCGACTTTGTCTCAAGATTAATTAAACTCGTCTTATAATTTCTTCATTAATTAGACTTGAGTTCTTTGGCTTTATTAAACTTCCGTCTTTAGACTTTTTCTTCGATAAATCTTTAGAATAGGCTTTGGACTTCCGTTCTTTTTGCACTCATGATCTTTTGACTTTGTCTTTTGTCATTTTCTTCGATAAAAGCCTGTGAAAGCCCGTGTTTTCTCCCCTTTTCATATTTTGGTCCTAAATCACAACAAAAACACAAACCACGCATAATTCCGACATTTACGACATAAAATACACGTTTTGGTTTGGTTATTATTATAATTAAGTGGTAAAAGGATAAGTGTTTTCACACTTATTAAATCCCTTACACTTGACCATTGCAATGTCCTCATGCAATGTATTAATTACAAAGAAAGCTTTACATTTTTCATCAGAATCAATCCACAATGGCCTTCATTTAAAGAGACAAAATATTTAAAGGAAGAAAACAAGTAAAAAGATCAAAAACTTACCTTGGGGTTTTGGAATGTCATGAATGATTATCATCCTCAAGTTTCACGTTCCCCATACCAAGCTTAAAAACGAGATCATTGTTATTATAAGTTAGCAAACCATCGCAAATTCATGTGGGCCAATTATTCACTTAGACTCCCTTATTCCTAGGTGTATCTCTTATATTTTATTTTTGTCTTGAATGATCACGAGGATGCATTGCTGACTTATTTCGATAGTTATTTAGGTCGAAAATAAAGTAGGACGATTTAATCAATAGTTAGCTAAAGGATAAAATCTTTTAAAACTGCTTCTCGGGACCTCATAAAGTTCATATCTTGGCATAACTCGCTTCACGATTTGAGACCTTTCTCGGACCGATATTTGGCAGCGACTTTATACTTCAAATCTTGAGAGACGTTCATGAAATAATGGTCTTCTCTTCATAATATGAATTTCTTCACTTGAACTTTTTGAGAGATTCTTCATACATGGACCACGACTTCTTCATTTTTCTCCAATCTTTATTTTGGACTTTGATATACAACGATCCGCCTCCTTTTAGGACTTGGATCTATTTATCCTCATACCTTGTTAGGGCCTTTTTGGATAGACTTCTCCATGATCTTTAGGGGAGTATTTGCATTTCGTCGTGTGTCTCGATCCTTCATATTGATTTTTGATAAATGATTCTTCACATCACTTGGGATATTTAGCAACAAAATGTAGCCCTCATGCCTTGTTAGGGCCTTTTCGGACTCGCCAATCTTCGCATACCGCTTCAATAAGTTATGCCTTGGCTATGAACTCTAATTAATATCGAGCAACTTTTAAACGATCTTGGGCTAGAAGCTAAGTAACTTTTCAAATCGTACGACCTTATTTATTGCAAATATATTTATTAACAAGCGATGGGAGAAAAAGCTTATAATCAACTCACATAAATTCATGAAAGAATACCAAACTTATAATTGACTCTATCATCTCTCGTTCTCCACAATTTAAAATCTCAAGGAATGAGACTCGTGAATGCTTAGCCTATTAAATCAAAGTTTTGGGTTTTCAAGTCATCTATAGGATCTTGCAACTTATTAGACTCTTTCAAGTTTAGAATTCACGTTTTAAAGTTCCCTTGATAAACGACTCTCTAGGATCAATTATAGGAACTTGCGAAAAGTTCTTGTTCTTAACCCGTAAGAGTTAAGACTTTCGCGTTTTAAAGATCCCTAAATAAAATCCTAACAAAACTTGACTTAAACACGTTAAGGATACTAGCTAGAGTAAACTTAGATAAGTAAACTCGGGTTGAGTCAAAAGATTCACAACGTTGAAAAATTTAAAACCACTTTATTAAAAATTTATTCAAGCAACGAAACAAAATAACTATAACAAAGGTAAATACAACTATACTACTAGGCCAAAATAGATTAAAATTTTTGAAAAATGTCGAAAAATCAATTTTCCAGTTAAAATGAGGACAAATACAAGGGAAACCCTCCTTAACTTCGATAGAAGTCCCCCTATACTTAATATAAACATTGTCCTCAATGTTTAAGCATGTGGAAGTAAACTCCCCTACACTTAGGACATTGTGCACGTTGTTTAAATCTTGCTAAGGAAGAGACAACTAAAGTGATTCCTATTTTAATATTAAAGAATATAAAATAGTGAATCAAAAGAGTTTAGGATAAACCGGGAAGACGGGTACACGGAATCACGGGTCGTCTAAAGTCATCAAGAATGGATCTTTGATAGCTCGAATCCCTGCACATGATTAGAAAGAAGACAACAAACACATACTAGGGTCTCCCCCTACACTTATTATAAAAACGGAATAAAAGGGATAGATATTGCGGGTTGCCTCCCGAGAAGCGCTTGTTATTGTTAACCGAGTCGTGATCCTGACTCGACCTTGATTAGCATAGAAAGAAGCTTGAAAGACATCCACCGGGATCAAATACATGGTTTTCGTCCATCAAATAGCATAAGCTTAAGGCGAACAAGGCAAGCCAAAGAAGAGTAGGCAAGGTTCCCTTAAGCAAAGATGGAGCACGGTGGTAGCAAGTGTGCTGAGGTGCAAGCATATCTCCATAACTTCCAAAAATCTTTCTTCTTATTTCATCAGATGGATACTGAGATGGCTTAAAAATTGTGATACCAGGATCGAACACCTTTTCCTTTTAGGGGAAAATAACACTCGGGCTCAGAAGATCTTGAAGAGGGGCTGCTCATAAATCGCACAATCTCATCCTCAGAAGGGGGATAGAGAGGTGTCAAGACATAAGTACTGCGGATATCAGTGTCGTTCGGCTTCTTCTCCTTTGAAACGGGTTTCTTCATATCCAAAGGAGGATAAAGACCATAATCATCAAAGTCCAAAGGAGAAGCATCACTCTCATTTGAGAAGTAAGTGTTGAGAAAAGTAGCAAAATCTTCCTCAAATGAGTAGTCATCCAAAGTAGGATCAAGTGTTGTTGGTGGAGGATCTTCATCATGTGAAGAATCACTCGAAAGAGTATCAGCCTCATCAAAACCATCATAAGTGGGCATGTCTGGATACTCAGAAGTAAAATCATCAGGATCATCCATATAAGAACTCGAATCATCATCGTAGTCATCATAGATCGGTGGAGACTCATGAATTGGTGGAGGATCCAAATTGGAGAGAGAATCATCCACATCATCTTGGAACAATGGATTATCATAGAAAGAATCGAAAAGAGGATTATTGTAGACGACAAAATCATCAAGCACATTAATCATATTCACTGATTCTCTTCCATTGGGTTTGGTTGTGATCTTCCCCATTTTAAACACTTGTGCATCATTCCCGACCCTTAAGATTAACTCACCTTCGGCAACATCGACTAATGCTTTTCCGGTTCTTAAGAATGGCCGCCAAGTATTAACAAAATACGAGGGTCCATTTCATAATCAACAACAACAAAGTCGACCGAAAAAGTGAAGGTGCCAACTTTAATGAACACATCTTCGGCAATACCAACGGGGTAAGCGAGAGTGCGATTTGCTAGCTCAAGAGTCATCTTCGTTGGTGTAAGATCGGGTAATGATAACTTTTTCCAAACACTTAAAGGCATCAAATTTATACTTGCCCCGAGATCAGGTAAGGTAGTAAATTCTTCGGTTTGGTTAAAAGTACATGGTAGCACAAAACGATCAGGATCTCCAAGTTTCTCTGGAAGTTCTTTAAGAAGGACTGCAGAACAGTTTTCATTCAATCGAGTATTAACAAACTCGGCCATCTTCTCCTCCTTATTAAGCAATTCCTTAAACATCTTAACAAATTTAGGCATTTGTGCAAGAGCTTCAACAAGGCTAAAGGTGATGGTCAGTCCTTAAATCTTCTTCAAATAGTTCGACACTTGAATGTCATCCTTGGTTTATAGTTTGGCCTTGTCTAAGCGAGAAGGATAAGGGATATCAGGTTTAGGTGGTGTAGGTGTAGCAGGTAAAGGTTGAGACGTTGAAGGCCTAAAGGTAGGTGGGGTTGGTGAAGGGTGTTTCTTGGGTACTTCAGCTAGTAGAGGGGGAGACGGTAATGGAGAACTAATACTAGGCGTGGGAGTAGGAGGGATAAATGGTGGTGGAGGAGGTGTAGATGGAGTAACTGGGGGAGGAATAGATGGTCCTACTAAGGTTGCTCCACTGCGTGTAGTAATAGCACTCACATTCGCTCTTGGATTGGTGACGGTATTTGAAGGAAGAGAGCCAGAAGTAGAGGGTTGAGTAGTTGGTAAGAAACTAGCCAACATACTCTTCAAATCATTTGTTGAGTGCTAAAAGAGGTTTGTATATCATGTCGAAGCTCGGATCTAATATCATTACCTTGCTTAGTGATATCCCCTTTCAAGTTGATAATTTGGCTTTGCAGATTCTTGATTTTCTCTCCTTGGGTCCTCATTAAAGCTTCAACATCTTGATTAATGGGTGGGGCTTGTTGAGCAGGTGGGTGATAAGGATTAGAAGCTCGAGGTGGGTTTTGGTTGCTTCTATTGTAGTTGTTGGGGTTGTGGTTTTGAGGAGAAAGACCGGGTGAAAGAAAGTTGTTAGAACGGTAACTTAGCAAGTTACGATCACCTTGAGGTCGAGCTTGATGGTTTTCCGTTGAATAGTGACCATAAGCTGCATACACGTTTTCTGGATTGTCATGAGTAGAAGGACAATCAGTGTATGAATGAGGACCCCCGCAAGTCTCACAAGAAGTTTCTACAGCTTTAACTTGTTGTTGTTCATTTGTAGCCAAAAGTTGCATGTTTTTGCTCATTTCGACCATTGCGTGGGTCAATTTGGTGATATCAGGGTTTGAAGAAGTAGAAGAAACATTGACTCTCGGGTTTGATCTTGAGGATGCGGATGAATCCCAATTTTTGTGATGAGTAGTCATGTTCTCTATAAGCTCTCTACACTCCTCGGGTCTTCTTTTCATAAATGTGCCACCGGCGGCTGCATTAATCGTATCACGATCACGAAAAGTTAAACCGTTGTAGAAAGTATCAATTAAGGTGATGGGGAGCATGTTGTGGTTTGGACATCGATCGATCAAAACATTATAACGTTCCCAAGCATCAAAAAGTGATACATCATGTTCTTGTGTAAATCCACTAATATGATTTCGAAGGCTCGTGACCATGGATGGTGGAAAGTAGCGCGACAAAAATCGTTGAGTCATCTCATCCCAAGTATGAATTGAATTCTTCGGAAGACGATCAAACCATTTTTCGGCATGGTGGGATAAGGTGTGTGGAAATAGGTGAAGGCGAAGAAAATCCATAGTAACCCCGGGCAACTTCATGCTTTGAGTAACGGTAATGAACTTGTTGAGGTGTTTGTTGGCATCATCATCCGACAATCCGCGAAATGGACAAGTGTTCTGCACTTGTTGGATCATGTGATGCTTCAACAAAAACTCTGGAGCCGTGATTTCCATCGGCGCAATCGGTCCTCCCCGTCCATTCATCGTGGGTTGACAAAGCTCCTCCATCGTTCTAAGATCGGGTGGGGGAACATTGTTGTTATTATTATTGTTGAGGTGCGGTGGGTTATTGTTGTTGTTCACACCAGCCATATCTAAATCTTCACGAGTCTCGGGCTCTGAAAAAGTTGAAGATCTAGTACGCATACACCTGCAAAAACAAAAGAAAAAGATACCAAAGAAATAGAGAATATATATGTACGTGTAAAAATAAAAATAAAAATCTTTTTGGATTTTTGAAATTTTTTAATTTTTGTGGATTTTTAACAATTTTTAATTTTTATGGATTTTTGAAAATTTTTAAGCAAGAAAATAACGTTAACGAGTGAACGGATCCCAAAAATCAACGCGTCTCTCACAGAAAACCGTTAACCTTTACGAAAAGAGCCGGCAATGGCGCCATTTAATAACTGCGTTTTTGCCCAGTATAAAAATATCGTTGTTCCAGTCTTTTCGAATTGAAAAAGGGTAAATGTGTGACTCAGTCGTCTTTTGTGAAAAAGAACAGAGTTGTCGTGTAGTAAAATAAATGTGCAAAACGTTAACGTAAATTACGGTTAATTAAAGTTAAAACTAATTAAAAAGTAAATGGTGCAATATTAAAAACTTTAAAAGGTAATTTAATTAAAAGACAAAAATTAAAATTTGACGAAAAATTAATGTAGTAAAAATGTAAACTTGAAAATTAAAATAAAGCTAAACAATTAAAATTATACTTAAAGAAATATAGAGGGAAAAATAAATTCTTGAATATAAAACAGAGGATAAACAAAACCTGAGTCGGAATCCGAAATACTGTCACTATCCGGAATACCTGATCTTACTTTGCTTATCCGGAATAAGGCTGTCACCCTTATCCGCAATCTGAATCTGCTGCTTATTCGGAATGAACACAACACCCTTTATCCGGAATGTACGAAGTTAGGCTATCCGGAATAACTGATAGACAGCTTATCCGGAATACCCACATAATTCCTTATCTGGAATCCATTCCGTCCACTATCCAGGATCCTTCGTAGCCCTTATCCGGAATCCCAGTCCAGTGCTTTATCCGGAATAACTTTGGAGCTTTATCCGGAATAGTAGCAACTCACTTATCCGGAATATGCCTCAGAACCTTATCCAGAATATTTTCTGGATCCTTATCCGGAATACGGTCTTCGAACTCTTATTCGGAATACCTATGTATCCCTTATCCGGGATTGACAGCTTCTGAGCTATATCCGAAATCCACTGAACGACGGCTTATCCGGAATTCCAAAAGAAGCCTTATCCGGAATGTGGAGAACGAACACTTATCCGAAAAATGAGGGTTTTATAGAAATCCGAATAACAGTTAAATGCAAATAAGCTAAAGAATAAAATTAAGCTAAAACCAATTAAGAACTTAACTAAAACTTAACCAAATCAAACTTAAGAAAAAGCTAATAAGCCAAAATTTAAAAACTTTTAAAAACACTAAATAATAAAAATATTAAAAATCAACTTTTTATAAAACTTAACTAGTAAGCACTTAATTAAATTTAAGAAAAACACAATAAGCTATAAAATCAATAAGCTAAAACAATCATAAACATAAAATCATAACAAGTAATCAAATAAGCATAACAATAAGCACATAAACATAAAGATTAAATCAAGACAAGAAAGGTAGAATGAGAGATTAATTAAAACTTGATTAAAATTAAGATTCAACAATTAAAGTAAGAACAAGAATTAAAAGCTTACAGATTTAAGGTGCAAGACAAGAAATTAAAGGTGCAATTAAGAGAAGTGCAAGTAATTAAAATGGAAGAACTATTTTGTCAAGATAGTCAACACCTCCTAATGTGTCATTAGGAGGGTATTTATAGTAATTAGGGAGGTTAAGCATGTGTTGCTTCCTTCTTTCTTTCTTTCTCGTCTTTTCGTCTTCTTAATTCTTCGACTTTTTCGACTTTGTCTCGGGATTAATTAAACTCGTCTTATAATTTCTTCATTAATTAGACTTAAGTTCTTTGGCTTTATTAAACTTCCGTCTTTAGACTTTTCTTCGATAAATCTTCAGAATAGGCTTTGGACTTCCGTTCTTTTTGCACTCTTGATCTTTTGACTTCGTCTTTTGTCATTTTCTTCGATAAAAGCCCGTGTTTTCTCCCCTTTTCATATTTTGGTCCTAAATCATGACAAAAACACAAACCACGCATAATTCCGACATTTATGACATAAAATACACGTTTTGGTTTGGTTATTATTATAATTAAATGGTAAAAGGATAAGTGTTTTCACACTTATTAAAGGACATGTTGTGTAATGCACCAATCTTGTCTCTACCAAAAGGAGTAGAAGATTTAGTGGTGTATTGTGATGCATCCCATCAAGGTTTGGGCTGTGTTCTTATGCAGAGAGATAAAGTTATTGCTTATGCATCACAACAGTTGAAGAGTCATGAGAAGATTTACACCACACACGACTTAGAACTAAGGGTTGTAGTCTTTGCTGTGGTTGGATTTATTTAGTTATTATGATTGTGAGATCAAGTGTCACCCTGGAAAGGCTAATGTGGTGGCAGATACCTTAAGTATGAAGGAGAGGGTGAAACCAATGAGAGTAAGGGCAATGAGCATGACTATTCAATCGACTCTTAATGATAGGACCTAGGTAGCACAAGTAGAAGCTACTAAGGAGGAGAAGCTGAAAGAAGAGAATTTATATAGTATGGACCAGTACATGGAGGAAAGAGGAGATGGTTGCAAGTAATATTTGGATAGAATCTAGGTTCCATTGTTTGTTGATACAAGGAAGGTTATATTGGATGAAGCTCATGCATGGAAGTATTCAATACACCTAGGAGCTGATAAGATGTATCGGGACATGAGAGATATGTATTGGTGGCCAGGAATGAAGAAAGATGTAGCTTTGCACGTTAGTGAGTGTCTGACTTGTGCCAAGGTAAAAGTTGAGAATAAAAGACCATCATGATTACTACAACCTGAGACTCCTGAGTGAAAGTGGGAGAATATTGTCATGGACTACATTATAAAGCTGCCGAGGTCTAACAGTGGTAATGATATGATTTGGGTGATAGTGGACAGATTGAATAAGTCTGCACATTTCGTGGCGATGCGAGAGGATGATAAGATGGAGGAGTTTGTAAAGAAGAATATGGAACATGTAGTAGCAAAACATGGGTGCCAGTGTCGATCATATCGGATAGAGATAGTAGGTTTACTTCTAGGTTTTGGGGATTATTGCAGAAGGCGTTGGGTACAAGGCTGGATATGAGTACGGCCTATTGATGAGACTACTTTTATACATAGTCTCGTCGTCCAAATCGGGCTTAAAATGCATAAAATATCATTAAAACTGCCAAATATATGCTCGTGTTTGTTGCTTGTGTATTTTAGGTACGGATATTGAGGAAATTACAAAAAGATCACAAGAATCATTCAAAAACGAACACGGGAAACGAAGCCGCACAATGAACCGGACCCGAATCATGATTTTCCAATTTGGTCCTTGAAGAATTGAAGAAATACAAGTTTGGTCCCTCATCTTTGAAGACTTGTCACAAATGACCCTCCAATAGTCATTTGTACAAGAAAAATCCTTAAAGTTTGAAGAAATGTCAAGAATAGCCCTTGGAATTGAAGAAATTGCATTTAAAGTCCTTGTTATAACTTTTTTTGCAAAGATGAGCCAAAATTGACAAGTGCTGAAACTTATTTACAAAGGAAAATAGAGAGTTGGCTGTTTAAAACAAAGTGAACAAAGGAAAGGACATTGGGGACTACTCTTGTCAAACACTCAAACCCACCACAACCAATCATCCCTCCACATCATCATCACCAGCCAATAGCAACACACCATCTCACCATCCTCTCCACGTCAACCTTCCACTCAACACCAGGTTTATTTAAATAAACCTGGGTCAACCCCAGTCAAACCCTAAAACTTGCCCTCTAAACACAACATTTAAATACATTTTTCCCCAAAATAGATTAAACCAAGCTTAATCACCCACATAAACCCTAATTTTCCCAAGCACTATTAACTATAAAACAAAGGGGTTTTTGTTAAGCTTTTCCAGAACTTTAATTACCCTCACCCTCATCCCATCCCACACCCAAAACGTGACCAAGACACACCCATGTGTCTTGTAGGGCCCTCCCCTGCAGCGTCCTTTTCACCCAAACCCCCAAAAACCGACCAGATAAACAGCCAAGATGGTTTCCTTGGCCCCTAAGTTCATTTAAACGTCCAAGATCACAACAAAGCAGCTGGCACATCACAATCATCACATGGGAGCATATTTGACCAAGATTCCAAGTTCAGTCCAAGGGTAGTTAGGGAATTCCATGTGTTAGGGTTTAGTATTCTAGAGTATTCTATTCAGTGTATAAATATGGGACGTATGTGTCCCATATCTCTTGTTCCAGATTTTGATTTCAAAACTTAATGTAATTCCTTTTTTAAGTTATAAAAGTTGGTGTATTTTGAGAAATAGTAATTCCTTTTTGTTTATTTAAATAGTTGGTGTTTATTGTGTATGAGATCAATCTGAGTTCCATCAATTCTGTTTGGTTAACATTGTGAAGTTTCAGTTTTCAAAAAAGGGTTTTAAAAAGGGTTTTAAATTTCAGAAATCCAAGCTTTCATGAAGTGAAAGTGGAATTGGAATCTTGGTTTTCTGAGTTTATACTTGTTTTCAAAAACGTGTTCAAGGTTTCAAAGATTGGTTAAATCTGTTTTCTAAAAATTCCAGTCTTATAAGATTTCTTAAAATCTTATTTTTACTTTACACTTACTGTTGAGAAGCTGTCCAAAAGCTTTTGACAAAGCTTTTGGCTCATCTTTCAACTTGAAGTGTTTTCCTTGTTGTCTGTGTTTGTGTAGGTTCAAAACAAGAACAAGACAACATCATCATCATCACTCATCATTCCTATAGCCAACAAAGTTCTGCTCAGGCCCCAACCTGAAGGAGATGGCTATGCAGCCATTGTGGGACCTGGATGTGGCTCCCACAAGGTAACCTCCTTGTTCCTTGTTTGAGTTTTGAAATATTTCAGTTTTATGTGATTTTTAATGAATTTTTGTGAATCTGCTTGTTTGTGTGTTTTATCTGCTTGATTAGTTCTTTTATTGTTTGTTATGCATATTAGGAGTGTTTGAAATCAGTTTGGTTTGGATTCGATGTGATTTGATTTGAAAAAGATCAAAGTTCAGAAATTAAGGGGTGTTTGGATCTGGTACTTAATTGAGATTGGTGAAAGATTTTTGGGTTATAACTGGTTTAACATACTCATTTGGTTGTTAGTAAGTGATGTTAGTTCTTGGTTTTCAATTTGGTAGAGTTTAAATCAAATTTGCATGTTAAAAAATGGAAAATAGCACATAAATCAGTAAAGCCATTTTTCTGCCTGATTTTTGTAAAATTTGTGCTTTAAATCTTGGTGGCTGTTAGATATAGGGTCATTTAGGATTGTGAGTTTTTGTTATTTGATTTGGTACACTTATATGCAAGATCTTTGGCTCTAAAATTCACTTTTGTGCATGTAAACTGAAGTCAACTATTCATCAGACTATCTTGATTAATCAGTAACTTTCCTTGGCTCTTTTGTGTGATTTTTGTGATAGACTTTGTGCTTTTCTTGTTTAATCTGACTCCCTACACTCCACTGAGTGTAGGGGTGCCCATTTGTCCAAAGAAAACCAAGCATACAAGCTTTCCTAAGCTCAAAGGTCACCAGACCTGATTTTTACACTAGCAGTGGGAAAAAAGTTACCCCTGCTAGTGTTATTTTTAGTACTGCTAAGCAAGAAGACAAAACTAGGTCAAGTGTCACTATCAGGTTTTTAGTTTTTTTGTCTTTAGTGAGGTAAAATTGGATTTAGGACTTAAAAATAGTTTCATAATTTTTTTTATTTTATTTTTGATTTTTCTGTTTAATTAGAATTTTTATTACTGTTCATTTGCTATTTTTTAGTTTAAATAGCTATTTTTAATACTTTTTAAGTTTCTGTTTTTGGCATTTAGTGACAAAAAGTGTTATTTTTCAGTTTTAACATTTTTATAGATTAAGAAAAATAATTTAAGATTTTTGGTTTAAAAAGTTTTTACTGTTCACTTTTTATTTAATTTTTAGAATTAAATTAGTTTAATTAGGGTTTTAATTCAAACTGTTTTGTCTTTTAGTGAAAAATTTATTATTTTTCAAACTTTTTCATTTTTCTTCTGTTCATTAGAGTAAATTAGGATTTTTAAAATTGACAAATTATTTTTGGCATTATTTTATTATTTTTTTATAATTATTTTAGTTTAAAAATAGTTTTTAGTGATTTAAAAATAGAAAAATAGTTTCTAAAATTTAGGAAAAATACTTTTTAATCTTTAGATAATATAAGTAAGTTATTATTTCAATAAAATAATATTTTGGACATTTTGATTAATTATATTTAATTTTAGGGCTTTAATTAGCATTTAAAATTGAATATCTAATTAATAAAAGGTTTTAAAATATTTTTATTGGATTTTTATTCTTATTTATATTATTTTAGACTTAGTTTTAACTTTTAATTAACTCTTAGGTTCAAAAGTTTTAATTTTGTAGTTTTTACGGTTTTACGTGAACGATCTTTTCGTCTTAGCTCGATCCGTCTTCGTAACCGTTATTCTCTTCTCACCCCATTTCTATTTTCTTTCTCTCAACATAATCACAAATCAAAATCAATTCATCACACAACGCACTTGTCTCCTTGGGAAACGAACTTGAACTTTAAAGGGTCATTAGTGCTCGGTTTTCCTAAACCGACACTTAACGCTTACCACTATTTTGCCCCCCTTTTCCTAAAGGGTGTACAAAAACACTACATCAATTTTTGGCGCCGCTGCCGGGGAGGCGTGTTGTGTTTTGATTGGAATTGTTGTTTTTATATACTAACCATAATTAGTATTTGTATTAGTAGCACTCTACTAATACGTATTATCGGTTTTCGGTTTTTGTGTGAATACTATTACTATATTGTATACGTAGAACAATAAATTCACAATTACTCCAAATACGTGAGCAATCACAACCTTGACTTGGGAGGTCATTACCCAATCATTGTATTCGAATCTCAAACCAAAGAAAAAGGCAAAAATGGATAAATACTTTCGTGAAGCTCGATTTTGAAAAATACAAACTATAAGGTGGGTATAAGGCGGTTGTATTTCACGACCTAAAGGAAAAAGGCTCTTAAGTGCTTCGCGCCGCCTCGTTCCTCCGCTTGCTTGTGAGTATTTGATTTTGAGAGCTAATCGAGGGTTTTGCCGCCCAAAGTATTACTAAGTATCATATATATTTTCTTGGTTTCCATTGATTAACCCCTCTTGAACGTTTTGGTGTTCCACCAACGTTCTAAAGTCATCGAAGGCGTTCACTTCACGTGATCGTTTTCATTCCTTGAGGCTTCTTTAATCGAGAGATTTGATTAAGGAGGAGATTTGTAGATTTGTGTCTACTTAATACATTCACCAAAATCCAAAAAAGGTTAATACAATCAAAAACCACAAAAAAAATTGAAAAATACAAAACACCAAAAAGAATCTTCTTTGCTCGTCCCCTCGTTGTGCGTGACGTTTATGCTAACTCGTAATCAAGCAAGACGTGCACGTAAACGAAAGAACAAAACTCCCACTCCAAATCATTCTAGTGAGGAGTCTCCTATTGACGAACCCATTGTACGAGAAGCACCAACCATGGCGAATCGAACTATGATGGAGTTACTTCAAGCACCCACCGAGGGTTATGGAGAGGCTATTGTGATTCCCGCTATCCTTGCGGAGAATTTTGAGGTGAAAACGGGTTTGTTGTCGATGATCCAAAACAACAAATTCCGTGGTGATGAGAAGGACAATCCACACAACCATATCCGCCAATTCAATCGTCTTACCGCCACTTGCAAATTTAAGGATGTCTCGAATGACTCGATTAAGATGATGCTTTTTCCGTATTCCTTAGCGGGGCCCGCTAAAATTTGGTTAGAGAAAGAGCCACCCAATTCTATATTGACGTGGAAGGATCTCGTTTCAAAATTTGTGAACCAATTTTTTCCGCCTTCTAAGACTACGCATTTGAAAAACGAGATTTCAAAGTTTTCACAAGAATTAAATGAAAGTTTTTCAACGGCTTGGAATAGGTTTAAGAAGATGTTACATGAATGTCCTCATCACGGTTTTTCCGACTTGCATCAAATTGACACGTTTTACAATGGACTTAATGATCATGAAAGAGATTATTTAAATGCCGCCGTGGGTGGTAATTTTTTGTGTAAAACGGTTGAGGAAGCTTTGGTGATAATTGAAAATAGGTCTAAGGTTTATAGCCCTCGTAACACAACGAGTGTTACCAAATTGGGCTCATCATCGTCTCGTAGCATTAATGCCTTACATGATGAAGCTAATGAGGAGAATCGGTTTTTTGATAGATTTGCTAACCTTATGTCCCATTGGAAAGCTCAAGAAGCTTCAAATTATGCTTCGATTAAAGCGGTTGCTAAGAGTTGTTTGTCGTGTGGTGGAGCTCATGATCTTTCCGAGTGCATTACCGCGGATGGTAACACTTCGAGTGCTTATGTAGCCACGGGAACTTATAACCAAAACGGTCAAGGTTCCCGCCAAAATCAAACTCCACCAAATCAAAATGCTAATAAGTATCGAACAACAACCAAGGTGGTAATTACCAAGGCAATCAACGTAACTACAACAATGGTAATTATCAAAGTGGAAATGGGCAAATTTCAAACCAAAACCAAAACCGTGATTTTCAAACTACCACACAAGGTTTTCAAAATGATCACACCAAAAATCTTCAAGGAGAATTTTTGAATTATGCTAAAGCAAACGATGCTAAGTTTGATAATATGCAACGTGAAATGGTTAGCTTAAGATCCGAGTTGAAAAACGAGCTTAAAAACGAACTTGCAAATGAACTTAAGACTCATGCTAATAAAATGGAAGGAAATGTTCAACGACTCCAACAAAATCAACAAAAAATGGAGCAAGGTCAACATGAGATTAAGCAAGAATTGTTAAAAGCGGATGCTAGGCAATCTAAGTTTGAAGACCGAATGGGAAAAATGTTTGAAGCTATCATGTGTAAACCTTCTTCTTCGGGTGGTCTTCCTAGTGATACCATCGTGAACCCGAAAGGAGAATTGAAGGTTATTACTACTCGTAGTGGTAAAACTTTCAAAGAACCCATTTCTCGTCCAAGTACTTCTATGGAAAAGGAAAAAGAGAAAGAACCCGAGGTGGTGGTCGAAAAGGAGCAAATTCCAAGCCCACAAAGTACCGCTCAAACCACACCTACGGTTTAACCAATACCAATAGTGGAACCCGAGATTCCAAGGCCTATGCCTATGCCCCAACCCACACCACCCTTACCTTACCCTTCAAGACGAGACAAGGAAAAGGCACAAGAACGAAATAATTATCAATTTGAACTTTTTATGAAAATGTTCCGTGACTTGCACTTTAATATAAGTTTTGCCGATGCCTTAGTCATGATGCCTCGATTTGCCGCGAACTTCAAAAGTATGTTGAATAACAAAGAGAAATTGCAAAAATCGTCTAGTTGTTCATCGGTTTTTCTTAGCCGCATACCTCAAAAAGTCGGTGATCCCGGCAAGTTTTTAATCCCATGTGCTATACAAGACATGGAAGAATGCTACGCCTTGGCCGATCTTGGTGCTAGTATTAATTTGATGCCTCTTGAGATTTTTAAATCGCTCAATCTTCCCAATCTCACTCCTTCAAGAATGTCAATCGAGATGACCGATCATTCTATGATTCTAGCTTGTGGAGTAGTCGAGGACGTCTTCGTGAAAGTTGGAAAGTTCTACTATCCCATAGACTTTATTGTTGTTGACATTCCCATCGATCCTAAAGTTCCTCTAATTTTAGGTCGATCATTTTTGGATACCTCGAGAGCACTTATCGATGTGCATGCAAGAAAAATCACTCTTCGTTTCAATGAGGAAGAACTCGTCATTAATGCAACCCAAAACTCCACACTTTCTCATGTGTATTCCATCACGTCTTTGTACAATGTCAATCCCATCAAAAACATTTGCAAAAGGATTTCAAAAAGAGTTTTAGGAGTTGATGATAAAAATGAAGTTCCGTCCCCTCCGCCGGTGGAGGTTAAGAGTGTTAAGCCTACGACTCCAATCATGAATGATTCTTCGGATGATGAATATGTTGATCCCGATGGGGGAGTTTTCTTTGTTGACAAACATTTTGAGAACTTACCACCACCTTTACCAAAACGGTTTTCAAATGTGAGAATTTTTAGTGTGACTAACATTGCTTTAGAAACACCAAATATTTTTGACATAATTAAGTCGGGTTTTCATAAGGAGAGTTTAAAAGATGAAAAAGGAAAAGATTTTAAATTGGATTTAAAAGATTTTTCTACAACTCTAACTCCGTCATCACCACGTGTTTTGAGTACTACAAGCTCGTCTTCTCCTTTTGACGATGCTTTGTGTGGACTTAGTGTGGGGGAAGCCCCTTATGTTCCCTCCCCTTTCTCCACCGAGGACGAGATATTTGATCTCGGAATTGCTTATAAAGGGAAATCTCGATCTTCCACCGATGCAATAAATGGAAAATCTTTCTATTTGATTGGTGCGAGTCTACCTCGAGTAGCTCATGGTTTTTATGACTTACCCATTGTCCCACCCTTATATTTCTTCTCATCTCTTTTCTTGAAACCCTTTGGGTTTTTGTTGACACACGATGAAGTGGCGTTGATTTTTTTTCCAATGAAAACGAAAACGCCATCTCCGATCCCGGTATTTTGCACCATCAAAGGACTTAGTCCTTAATACCGGTTGTTTTTTGGGCCTTGTTTATCATGTAAGCCCCACCAAAAATTGACCATACCATTATTATCCCTAAATGATCACATATATGGGGATTCGAGTCGAGATTTTGACTCGGTTATAAAAAACAAGGTGCCTCGTGGGGGAAACCCATGCTTATCCATGTACATATTATTTCTTTCTAAATAGTTTAATGTGAGGGGATTTGTGCCCTTCCAACCTTTCTTCCGTGGTTGTTTGTGCATTGTGGTTTTTAGATCATGATCTTCACGATTGAAGCCTCTCGTGTTCGTTTTACGTGAGCACTCGATCGTTTGCTTTGAAGACTTTCTCAATATCCAAATGATATATCCTTTGATGTTCTAACCTTAGGTTTTTAGCACACTTCATAAACGGCTATTAATTTATTGGTTACACCCTTTCCATGCTAGATTAGGCATTCGACTACGTCTCTAGTATGGGGGTGTTTGCACCCCTAGACTCGAAACATTAAGGACAATGTTTAACTTTAGTATGGGGGGGTGAATAGATACTTGCCTTGCCAAACCTTCACGCTTTCCAAAGTTTATCTTTTTGTTTATCGTTTTTGTTGCAAAATAAGGCTAAAAATGGCCAAATTTTAAAATTTTTCTCATGTTTTATAAGTGTTTGAAGACACGAATGTAGGTTTTCCGATGGCGAGAATAAGAGTAATTTTTGACTCGACCGTGCGTGTTGAGCACTTAGCTTTGATTCCTTAACTACACATTAGGCTAAGTCTCTTAAATGAGGACGAGAAATGATAGAGTTAATTATAAGTTACTATGCTAAACGTAGAGTACTCGTATTCTTTCAAAAACTCATATGTTCTCGTTGTTTGCTTATTCTCCCTTCGCATGTAAATATTTTTTGCTTAATAAATATTGACTTAGCGGTTTAGTTGGGATTGTTGGGTTTCTAGTCTTTTCTAGTAGCTTCCGTGTAATTAAATTGGGAAGACATTAAGGTATCGCCAGCGTCACGGTTTTGAAGTATTGGCACCCTAATAATCGAAAGCTTCACCCAATAATAAGATTTCAAGTGCTCACCTAAATCAAGCAAACAATTTGAAGCCCCACAAGGCCGAAAAATCTATGCAAAATTAGAAGTGAATCAAGCCTTAATCTTCGAAGCTTTAAAGATCCAAAATTCGCCTTAGCGTGAGGATATACGTCTTTGGCTAATAAAACCACCGATGAGGCGGATAATAAAAGGCAAGGCAAGACCGAAGTCATAATAAAAGCTTCATGGCGAAGTTGAATAAAAGATGAAGGTAAGCCAAAGATAATAAGGCCCTTCCGTTAGGGGGCGCATAAAAGTCTTGGTAATAAGTCTCATGTTCAAATTCGTTATAAAACCGTGTTTATCGATTCTTCTTGTCAACTTAATTTTTTGACATCGTTGTCTATTAGGAGGGTTTATTGATTTGATGGTCTTGGTTACACCGTTAGGACTCTATTTTTAGAGCTAAAACTCAATTATCGCATAAGTCAAACAATGTATCCTCGTGAAACATTCAAGACAAAATAAAATATAAGAGATACAACCTAGGAATAATGGGAGGATAAGTACGTGATTAGGGCATATGAGTAGTGTTAGCATTACTAACTTATAATGACAATGATCTCATTGCACGTTTGGATGGAATTAGGGTGAAAATCGAGGACGATGAAATTATTTCTAACGAAGCATTCACGTGTTCTTATTCTATGAACCTAAACGTCCCATTTTGCGATGAAAATCATACATTATGTCTAAAACGCAAGTAGAAGTAGCAATAGTAGTAGTGTAGCTAGTTTATCGTTCAAATAAAGTGAATAAAATTAAATTTTGGAGGTGCTGTGATACTTTATTCTAGCATTGCGTGAGGGCACGGCAATGGTTTAGTATGGGGGAGTGATGAGACTGCTTTTATACATAGTCTCATCGTCCAAATCGGGCTTAAAATGCATAAAATATCATTAAAACTGCCAAATATATGCTCGTGTTTGTTGCTTGTGTATTTTAGGTACGGATATTGAGGAAATAAAAAAAGATCACAAGAATCATTCAAAAACGAACACGGGAAACGAAGCCGCACAATGAACCAGACCTGAATCATGATTTTCCAAATTGGTCCTTGAAAAATTGAAGAAATACAAGTTTGGTCCCTCATCTTTGAAGACTTGTCACAAATGACCCTCCAATAGTCATTTGTACAAGAAAAATCCTTAAAGTTTGAAGAAATGTCAAGAATAGCCCTTGTAATTGAAGAAATTGCATTTAAAGTCCTTGTTATAACTTTTTTTGCAAAGATGTGCCAAAATTGACAAGTGCTGAAACTTATTTACAAAGGAAAATAGAGAGTTGGCTGTTTAAAACAAAGTGAACAAAGGAAAGGACATTGGGGACTACCCTTGTCAAACACTCAAACCCACCACAACCAATCATCCCTCCACATCATCATCACCAGCCAATAGCAACACACCATCTCACCATCCTCTCCACGTCAACCTTCCACTCACCACCAGGTTTATTTAAATAAACTTGGGTCAACCCCAGTCAAACCCCAAAACTTTCCCTCTAAACACAACATTTAAATACATTTTTCCCCAAAATAGATTAAACCAAGCTTAATCACCCACATAAACCCTAATTTTCCCAGGCACTATTAACTATAAAACAAAGGGGTTTTTGTTAAGCTTTTCCAGAACTTTAATTACCCTCACCCTCATCCCATCCCACACCCAAAACGTGACCAAGACACACCATGTGTCTTGTAGGGCCCTCCCCTGCAACGTCCTTTTCACCCAAACCCCCAAAAACCGACCAGATAAACAGCCAAGATGGTTTCCTTGGCCCCTAAGTTCATTTAAACGTCCAAGATCACAACAAAGCAGCTGGCACATCACAACCATCACATGGGAGCATATTTGACCAAAATTCCAAGTTCAGTCCAAGGGTAGTTAGGGAATTCCATGTGTTAGGGTTTAGTATTCTAGGGTATTCTATTCAGTGTATAAATATGGGACGTATGTGTCCCATATCTCTTGTTCCAGATTTTGATTTCAAAACTTAATGTAATTCCTTTTTTAAGTTATAAAAGTTGGTGTATTTTGAGAAATAGTAATTCCTTTTTGTTTATTTAAAAAGTTGGTGTTTATTGTGTATGAGATCAATCTGAGTTCCATCAATTCTGTTTGGTTAACATTGTGAAATTTCAGTTTTCAAAAAAGGGTTTTAAAAAGGGTTTTAAATTTCAGAAATCCAAGCTTTCATGAAGTGAAAGTGGAATTGGAATCTTGGTTTTCTGAGTTTATACTTGTTTTCAAAAACGTGTTAAAGGTTTCAAAGATTGGTTAAATCTGTTTTCTAAAAATTTCAGTCTTATAAGATTTCTTAAAATCTTATTTTTACTTTACACTTACTGTTGAGAAGCTGTCCAAAAGCTTTTGACAAAGCTTTTGGCTCATCTTTCAACTTGAAGTGTTTTCCTTGTTGTCTGTGTTTGTGTAGGTTCAAAACAAGAACAAGACAACATCATCATCATCACTCATTATTCCTATAGCCAACAAAGTTCTGCTCAGGCCCCAGCCTGAAGGAGATGGCTATGCAACCATTGTGGGACCTGGATGTGGGTCCCACAAGGTAACCTCCTTGTTCCTTGTTTGAGTTTTGAAATATTTCAGTTTTATGTGATTTTAATGATTTTTTGTGAATATGCTTGTTTGTGTGTTTTATATGTTGATTAGGTCTTTTATTGTTTGTTATGCATATTAGGAGTGTTTGAAATCAGTTTGGTTTGGATTGGATGTGATCTGATTTGAAAAAGATCAAAGTTCAGAAATTAAGGGGTGTTTGGATCTGGTACTTAATTGAAAGATTTTTGGGTTATAACTGGTTTAACATACTCATTTGGTTGTTAGTAGGTGATGTTAGTTCTTGGTTTTCAATTTGGTAGAGTTTAAATCAAATTTACATGTTAAAAAATGGAAAATAGCACATAAATCAGTAAAGCCATTTTTCTGCCTGATTTTTGTAAAATTTGTGCTTTAAATCTTGGTGGCTGTTAGATATAGGGTCATTTAGGATTGTGAGTTTTTGTTATTTGATTTGGTACACTTATATGCAAGATCTTAGGCTCTAAAATTCACTTTTGTGCATGTAAACTGAAGTCAACTGTTCATCAGACTATCTTGATTAATCAATAACTTTCCTTGGCTCTTTTTTGTGATTTTTGTGATAGACTTTGTGCTTTTCTTGTTTAATCTGACTCCCTACACTCCACTGAGTGTAGGGGTGCCCATTTGTCCAAAGAAAACCAAGCATACAAGCTTTCCTAAGCTCAAAGGTCACCAGACCTGATTTTTACACTAGCAGTGGGAAAAAAGTTACCCATGCTAGTGTTATTTTTAGTACTGCTAAGCAAGAAGACAAAACTAGGTCAAGTGTCACTATCAGGTTTTTAGTTTTTTTGTCTTTAGTGAGGTAAAATTGGATTTAGGACTTAAAAATAGTTTCATAATTTTTCTTATTTTATTTTTGATTTTTCTGTTTAATAAGAATTTTTATTACTGTTCATTTGCTATTTTTTAGTTTAAATAGCTATTTTTAATACTTTTTAAGTTTCTGTTTTTGGCATTTAGTGACAAAAAGTGTTATTTTTCAGTTTTAACATTTTTTATAGATTAAGAAAAATAATTTAAGATTTTTGGTTTAAAAAGTTTTTACTGTTCACTTTTTATTTAATTTTTAGAATTAAATTAGTTTAATTAGGGTTTTAATTCAAACTATTTTGTCTTTTAGTGAAAAAATTATTATTTTTCAAACTTTTTCATTTTTCTTCTGTTCATTAGAGTAAATTAGGATTTTTAAAATTGACAAATTATTTTTGGCATTATGTTATTATTTTTTATAATTATTTTAGTTTAAAAATAGTTTTTAGTGATTTAAAAATAGAAAAATAGTTTCTAAAATTTAGGAAAAATACTTTTTAATCTTTAGATAATATAAGTAAGTTATTTGTTCAATAAAATAATATTTTGGACATTCTGATTAATTATATTTAAATTTAGGGCTTTAATTAGCATTTAAAATTGAATATCTAATTAATAAAAGGTTTTAAAATATTTTTATTGGATTTTTATTCTTATTTATATTATTTTAGACTTAGTTTTAACTTTTAATTAATTCTTAGGTTCAAAAGTTTTAATTTTGTAGTTTTTACGGTTTTACGTGAACGATCTTTTCGTCTTAGCTCGATCCGTCTTCGTAACCGTCATTCTCTTCTCACCCTATTTCTATTTTCTTTCTCATAATATAATCACAAATCAAAATCAATTCATCACACAATGCACTTGCCTCCTTGGGAAACGAACTTGAACTTCATAAGGGTCATTAGTGCTCGGTTTTCCTAAACCGATACTTAACGCTTACCACTATTTTGCCCCCCTTTTCCTAAAGGTGTACAAAAACACTACATCACCTATCATCCACAAACGAATGTTCAAAGTGAGAGGAACATACAAACACTAGAGGATATGTTAAGATCATGTGTGATAGACTTTGGAGGAAGTTGGGAGATTCATTTGGTGTTGGCCGAGTTTTCCTACAATAATAGTTACAATAATAGTTACAATACTAGTATAGAGTGTGCACCATTTGAAGCACTTTATGGTAGGAAATGTAGATCACCGTTACTATGGGCTGAGGTTAGAAGTAGTCAGTTTATTAGACCGGAGATGGTTCAGGAAACTACGGATGTGATAACAGTGCTTAAGGAGAAGTTGAAGACGGCTAGAGATCGACAAAAGAGCTATGCTGACAAGAGGCGTAAGTCGTTGGAGTTTGAGGTTGGAGATAAGGTTATGCTAAAGGTTTCACCATGAAAAGGAGTGATGCGGTTTGGGAAGAAAAGGAAGTTAGCACCAAGATTCGTGGGTCCATTCGAAATCCTTGAAAGGATCTGTAACACCCCATTTGGTTAAATGGACCGTTACTTAATAATTATGGTGTGTCATCAAAGCATGCAAGGTAAATGTCTAAAACATTAAATGACCATAAATGAAACTGGAAACAAACATCGGTTCCAACATAAGCTCCACACACAAATGCATAAGTATAGAATGTAAGGAAAGGAATAAACAATGTCCAGCAAAGCAAAAGTATGTATATGCATTAAAGAAGTGAAGACAAGGGAGCCTCCATCCAAATGCACGTACTCTTGGAGATCCTAGCTTTGCCCTTTAGTACCTGCCGTATTGGGACATAGAAAGAAATACGGCTAAGCAATACTCTCAGTGTACGGATATATGACAATGAAATATAAAGCATAAACATAAGCAAGTAGTGAAATGAAATGAAGTACAACGGAATAAGTGTATGTCTTGGAAAACCTGGTGTATGTCTATAAAACTAGTTTTATATTCTGAAAAGACTTATGTTTATTTTATACTGAAAACTGTATTTTAAATATGCCTGGAGCCCATATAGGTCATGATGTATCAACGTGCATGAATGCTTAGAGGGGTTGCCTCTAATTATAATAGTCTGGGTTGGAGGGATCAGCTCTTGTAATGGATGCAAGGCACACTCCGCAGTTACCATCAAATCCTGCTAAACTTGTCCTATGATGCACCCATTCTCCCCACATGATAATAATAAGATAGGCCAAATAACTAGAAAGGGACGCTGCGTGCAATCACTCTCACCGTAGAAGAGTCATAACACCGGTGCCTCTAGTGTTATGGTTATGGTACCCTCATAACTAGGTGGAACTGGCATGCATGTATATAGCTCAACCAATCTAAAATAAAACATAGCATTTACTGAAAGTGTTTAAGGCACATAAACTACTGGAGAAAACAGATGGCTGCAAACGGGGAATCCTAATATAGGAAGAAAGTGTCCTTAATGAAGGACGGAATATCCGTACCTATGTCCAGTAAATGAAGATAAAAACGAACGTAGACGAACACTCCGACTTCACGATAGCTACATAATAAAGGGACATGAATAAGTGTCTGTTTTACTTATACATACTGGTTATTTACTTTACTTGACGTGTTCTTACTTATTATACATGTTCTTGTTTAATCATATGATTCTTAATGTTTCTTGTGTTTTAGATCAGTGTAATTCATGTTTTTAAGTGTTGTAGTACTTGTTATAAAATAAGAGTAACTTTCTAAAAATAGTAGGTTTCTATATATAGTAACTTTACAAATAGAAGGTTTCCATATATGGTAACTTTCTAAAAATAGCAAGTTTCCTTAAATAGTAAGTTTCTAAAAATAGAAAGTTTCCATAATTATTAAGTTTCCAAAAGTAGAAAGTTTCCATATTTAGTATGTTCCCATAAATAGCATTTTACTATATTTAGTATGTTTCTATAATTATCATGTTACCATAATTGGTATATTTCCATATTTAACATGTTTCCATATTTAATGTATTTCCATAATTAATAATATGCTTATTAAATAATTAAATGATATAACATATAGTTCTAATAAGCTTATAATATGTCATGTTTAATTATATTGTAAAGTTTAATAATGATTAAATACTTAGTCTAAACTTATAATTATTAATTAATAATCATATTACATGTTATCATAAGTTATTATGAATTAATAATATTGCATGATTAAATAATTAAACTTTACCTTAAAATGATATTAATTAATTAACCTAAGTTTTTAATTGATTAAATGTACATGAATAATTAAGTTAATAGTTATTTTATCATAAGTTTATTTAAATAAATGAACATAGATAATAACATGATTTTATTTAAATTAATTATATCCTGAGTCATAAACGTTAATTAATTTAATTAACCATGTTTTAATTAAACTAATTAAATAAATAATTTTGATACATGTATTTGTAAAAGTTTAGCCAAACACCCACTTGGTGTGTTTGGTGTCACCGAACCCTATTCGAAACTCCACCAAGAACATGGAGGTCTCGATGTCGCCTCGAACGCCACGCGTCACCACAACCATTCGGCTGTGGCTTGCGGCCGAACACCAAGCAGCCACCGATAGTTCAGTCGGTGCCACTGTTGCTGCCTACGCAGCCCTGGCCTAGCCAGGTTGCCACTGCGGCTGTTGCGTTTCCCTCTGTGATGGTCTCGGTTTGCTACTGCCGCGCCAGCGGTACCCACTGTGGGCTGCAGTGCTTGCGGCTGCCTAACACAAAACACACGCCGACTCTATAAGGGTGCGGATGTGTGTGATTTGAACACCACCGAGACCTTTTAAGGTCTTGGTTTGCGTGTGATCCGACCAAAACCAAAACCAAAAACCCTTATTCTTGTTTAATCTTATTAATTACATGTTTTACTTGATTTTTTTAAAGATCTAGCATAATAACATAACTAAATAAAAAGAATAAAGATTCGAGGATACCGATTGCGTGTGATTAAAGAGGAAGGAACACGAACACGATACCGTAAAAATCAATGATCAAAAAGCTAAAAATCGTCCTTGTGGGTGTTCTTGATGCCGCGACCAAAGAAAGGAAGAAGGAGAGTTCTAGGGTTTTATTATTTTACTGTGAATATGTTTTTTATGAAACTGCCTTGGAGACTAATTGGTTTAAGACTTGGATTACTAATGGGTTAGGCCATGGGACCTTCCTTCTCCTTTGGTTTGGACGCCACATGCACACACACACACTTATACTTTCGTTGTATTTTTCGTGTCCAATTATTTATCGTGTGTGTTCGTTTTTAATGTCGTGTTTTATTTCTTGTATGCTTTAAGTATTATACGTAAATAATTATTGTGTATTAATATTCATATTAACATGCGTAATACTTATTGTAATTAAATAATATATGTAATGTTCGTATTAAATGTTCATGATTCTTGTCGTATATTAATTAACTAAAAAGTTTTAATTTAACCGTAATTTTCATGCATTTAAAGGTCTTAATTTTAAAGCGGGTTTTACAACTCTTCACCTCTAAAAGAATAATTCATCCTCGAATTAGAGATACAATAAGATGAAAATGACATACCCTAATCATAGTTGGAAATGAGGGTAAGAAGTCCGGATAGACTCCTCCGTTTCCCAAGTGGCTTCCCGCTCGAAATGGTCCCTCCAAAGGATTTTGATGAATGGGATCGTCTTTCTCCTCATGACTCGATCCTGACGGTCGAGAACTTTCTTGGGTTCCTCAATATATGAAAGATACTCTCGAATCTGCTCGAATGGATACGAAACTGTATGCAACGGATGGTAATTGTAACCTCTTAGTAAGGATACTTGGAACACATCATGCACATGAGATAACTGGGGAGGTAACGCTAGAAGATATGATACTTCATCGACACGTTCAAGGGTTTCAAACGGTCCGATGAAACGAGGACTGAGCTTGCCTTTGAGTCCAAAACGCTTGACGCCACGCGCTGGTGAAACCTTAAGGGAAACATGATCACCAATCTTAAATTCTAGATCTCTATGATTTTTATCAGCATAGCTCTTCTGTCGAGCACGAGCTTCCTGTAGCTTCGCCTTAGCGATGACAACCTTCTCATTGGTTACCTCTATCATTTCTGCGCCTTCAAGGATTCGTTCTCCAACTTGATCCCAACAGATTGGAGCATGAAACTTTCTTCCATAAAGCATCTCGAAAGGTACACACTTAATACTCGCGTGCCAACTATTTTTTTAGGCAAACTCAACTAAACAAATATAGTCGTCCCAACTATTTGTCCATTCCAGTGCACAAGCTCGCAACATGTCTTCTAAGGTCTGAATGGTACGCTCCGACTAACCATCGCTCTGATGATGAAAGGCGGTGCTAAGCTTTAGTCTGGTGCCCCAAGCTTTCTGCAAACCTTTCCAGAACTTAGACGTGAAACGAGGATCTCTGTCGGATATGATGTTTGATGGAGTACCATGCAGTCGCATGATCTCATGAAGAAATATATCTGCCAACTTGCTAACTGAGAAATCTTTGCGAAATGGGAGAAAATGAGCTGACATGGTTAAACGGTCGAGTATAACCCATATAACATCATGCTTTCTCAGAGTTAGTGGAAGTCCGGTTACGAAATCCATGGAGATTTTGTCCCACTTCCATTCGGGAATCTCTAACGGTTGTAGTAAACCACTAGCCCGCTGATGCTCGATCTTAACCTGTTGGCAGGTTAGACATTTGGAAACAAAAGTAGCAACATCCTGCTTCATGCCACTCCACCAGAAATTCTGTTTGATATCATGGTACATTTTGGTGGATCTTGGATGAATAGAGGATGGACTTTTAACTTGTATATTCGTGATACATTTTGGTGGATCCTTAGTGCTTGTGAATTGTTCGGTAACTAGCAACATAAGACTTAGACTTTTAACTTGTATATTCGTGATACACCTCTCATATCTCATGTCTTATCCATACCCATTAACCCTTAGCCTTGTAACCCAATAAAAGTCATCTTTAGATGTGTACACTTGGTGCTCACGCCATTTCATTTAGTTTTGTTTATACATGGTAGATTTGCATCTTATTTTTCAATAGACCATTTTTATGCACCGTGTGGGAAAATTTTTATTTTACTTGCTTGAGGAAAAACAAACTCTTATGTGTGAGGGGGTTTTCACCTTTAGCCATTTCTTATAAAAACCAAAAATATTTTCAGATTTTCATATATTTTTCAATTTTTCGTAAAATTTTTAAAAAATTTCTTTTCTTTTAGAACCTAGGTATTTAGTTTCTAATTTTATTTTTCTATTATTTGCTTGAGGGCAAGCAAACTTTTTCTTTTCCTTGCTCGAGGACGAGCAAAACTTAAGTGTGAGGGGATTTGATAACGCTCAAATACAACATGTTTTCTTGACCGTTATCCGTTTTATTTTGCATGGTTTTTGGTTATACTAACGAGCTATTTAGCTCATATATGTGTGAAGTTGTGTTTTGTGTTGTTAGTTAGCCAAGAACAATGAAAGAGAAGAAAAGAAAGAATAAACGACGATTCATGCATATACGAAGGAATCCCGACTAGCTACAAGCCTTTGAAGATCTATATCGGGTACAAGAACAAGTGTTTCCAAGGAGCATACAAGTCACTCAGCATGAAGCTGCCACCAGCAGAATCAAAGTTGCCACCAGCAAAACGCAGCTAATTTGCCACTAGCAGAATTCAAGTTGCCACCCACTTTTGTGTTGGCAGATTTTGTGTCTACATACATGCAAATTATCCAAGCCTTCATGAAGCTTCAATGGAGCATTCTAGAAGTACTTTTCCACCAAGTAAAATCCTTTGGCTCTAAGTACATTTCTTTGGCTCCAAGTTCTTGCATTGAAGATATGGCCTCAATTTCACTATAAATAAGACCTTTGGGGTCATGTAGCCATATCACTTGAATCACTTGAAGGTAAATCATTACCAACTTCATTATTCACCAAAGAGAATCTCCTAACCTTGGTGAAGAATCCCATTCCCGTATTTAATCTTGGAGTGCAAAAAAGTGACGTTTTTGAAGCCTCAGTCATCAAAATAACCTTGCCAAACTCTAAGGGATCATTATCCTGATCATTGGTAGTGTTTCTTGATACTTAAATCACCACCAACCTTCACCAAACCTCTCCTAAACCTGCCTCAGATCTCAAATACGAATTTCATTTGCATAACCCGACAGACCACAAAACTTATAGTCAATTGGAGGCCTAAGGATTGCTCTAATTCCTTTCATTTACTTATTGTATTCATACTTTGGGTAAACTCTTGTTATTTTTATTATATTAATCTCTATATCATATGTTGAATGTTTGTTCTTGATTAATATGATTATGGAATAGTTTTCTTATACTTTTTTGGGAATAATGTAATCATGGATATGGAGTGTTTATTATTTCGCAATGTTGAATTATGATTTTGTTTATAAGTTTGTTTAAATCAATATGAGTCTTGATAACTTTTTGGTAAACCATGACTTGGTCTAAAGGTCGAAAGGATTCCTTGTTATGTTTTGTTCCAAATGTTAATGCGCATATATGTTTGGTGTATCATGATTGACAACCATGAGTAAACAAGTTAAATGGATTTATAAAATTTTAATCTAGAGTATAGGTCGAAAGGGCTCTAACGAACAAGTTGGCTAAAAGCATACTTCTCACAAATGGATTTAATTACCGATTTGTAATATTGATCATAGGTCGAAAGGGTTTTTTATTCTAAACCTTGACATGTGAAATCTTATTATATTATCCATTAACTTGGAATTGTACACTTATAATTTGTGTGCTATTACTTAACTATCTACCCGATAATCTATTCACTTCATTGAAATGAATACTAGTTCCAAACAAGTATCTTTATTATTATTTGTTATCTCATCTTATTAGCTTAATCATCATCTTAGGTGTTACTTGTTATTTATTTGCTTAGTTGTTACATATATGGTAATTGTGGGAGTGACAACCATTTTTACCACCAACGTTACATTGTTACAAAGACTCCTTACAACCGGAAACACCCAAATCCCAGTGAACGTCCTCGGATTACCACAACAAGCTAGCTACAAATGAAAGGGTCATACTTGCCCGCGTGTTCTTAGCTTATTTGGAAATCAGTGTTATAAATTTAAAACTTGTGTAATCGCAAGAGAACGCATCAAGTTTTTGGCGCCGCTGCCGGGGATTTGTTCTTTTTGCTTTTCATGTTTTGAATCTTTGTTGCATATCGTGTATCGTTTAATATCCTTAGTGCTTATTTCTTTTGTGCTTATTTGGTTTAAAATTAAAGGGTGTTTAGATTAAGCTTTTTAGTCCTTATTTCATCAACCCCACATTTTTTTAAATGTTCTTAGTTTTTAGTTGCCAAAATCCAAAAAAAAAAAATCATTTTTGCAGCAGAAATTGGTTTTGCCACCAGCAAACCAATTCCTGCCGCCGGCAACAACACAACAGAAGGCATTTTGCCACCCGGCAGAACCTTTTGCCGACCAGAAAAGTACCCCGACCCTCATTTTGCCGTCGGCAACTCAAAGTTACCGCCGGTGACTTTTCCCACTTATTCACAGACTCGTTTTTGCTGCCCGGCAAACCCCTTTTGCCGCCGGAAACTCCTATAAGTGTAAAAAAAATCTTTTATTTTTATTTTCTGTTGTTTCTTTATTTGTTTTCTTTAGTTAAAATATATAAAAAAATGCAAAAATATTTTTTGTTTGAGTTTATTTATATTTTATTAATCTTTTCATTTGTATTTTTAGTTGTTAAGAAATTTTTCCAATTATTTCGATTTTTCATAAACTCACGTCTTAGAGGTAAATGCCTCGTTAATAAATTCTATGAACTTAAACGTAAGTTCAAGAGGAAGACTCGTAAACCCGATAAAACCATATTTGATATCGAGTCACCCGAACCGTTCACCGAGGAACGTGTTGTCATAATCGACATACTCGAGTCGAAATTCGAAAACCCATTCCATACCGAAGGAATCTTCACCTATGAAACCGAATCCGATTCCTCACCCATTATTACCATTGATCCCCGATGATCAACCAATGTGGTCAAACACTAGGATCGTTGCTCCAACACCTAGTTCTTCTATAGTTCAATTCCCTATATTAAACAATTTCACTATCAAAATTAACCACATACAAATGATTCGAGAAAACCAATTTGATGGAGAATTCCTATCCGATCCCCATCAACATGTATTCGATTTTCTTGAGATTAGTAGCCTTTTCCAATATGGTGAAAATCAAGAGGAAGCGATTAACTTGAGGATATTCCTATTCTCATTAACCGGAGAAGCTAAGTCTTGGTTGAATGAACTAAATGAAGGAACAATTACTTCGTGGAATGAATTAAGAGAAGCTTTCATAAGCCGATTCTTCTCACCCGTAAAGTTTAAGCGTCTCCTAAACGACATTCATAACTTTCACCAACTCGATAACGAAACTCTCTTTGAAGCTTGGCTCCGAATGAAAGAAATGATTCGCGCTTGTTATGGACATGATTTAACAAAGAGAACGATAATTGAAACATTTTATTGTGGTTTAGACGATCCAGCTCAAGTATCTCTCGACGCCGGAGGAATCTTCCTCTATAATACTCCGAACGAAGCTTTCTAATATTTTTCTTTTTTTAGTTCGTTTTTCTCGACTCAATCCGAATTGATATAACGTTCTTAAGCTCGACTTAATTGTTTTTGGTGGTAAAATCTTGATTGGTATCTATGTCTAATTAGCACGAAGCATTTAAAAAATGTAAAATATTACTCTATATCACCTACGTATACGTACTACGCTAAAAACACATTGCAATTACGTAAAACATTTAAATGCACGAAATATAAAATGTAAAACACAAATTTATACCGCAATTATAAAATACAAAATTACAAAATGTAAAGCTAATAAGAACTAAAGATGCAATTTTATAAAATCTTATTTTGAGCTAATCTCCAAAAACATAATTGGACTTAAATGGTAAACCTTTGTTAATCCTATTTTTTTACTTACACAAAGCCCAAAGTGAAAGCCCAGGTAGTAATACCAAACTAAGCCATATCGTATAATTGCTAAAGCATACTAATGGACAAGGATGTAACTTGTAGCAGATTAACGAAATGAAACTAACAATCCATTAAATCTAACTAACAGGGACCGTGACTGTAATATAGAGATACAAAGTAAAGGGTTAAACATGTAACTTTTCCAAACCTAATGCAAATAGAATCGAAATCGAATTACAAGTCTACTGCTTTTATCATTTTGGGGACAGAAACTTGTAATAGCTATCATAATCTCTACATAACATCTAGCTTAATAAGCTCAAAGAAATTGAAGATAGACTACACTATTTCTGAGCTTATCATCTTATAATACATCTACTACATATCTCAATTACATCCTATAACAGACATAGCCAAACACTGGTTATGCTACTTGAATCGTAAAATCTGTCAACCTAATTGAGCAATCTAAAGAATTACGACAGTAATAACAGTAACAAACACATTTATCAAAATTGAATAAAAAGAAAAACTGATCTAGAATTTGACATCAGCTAGAAATAAAACGAACACGTATTAAACAAATTGCAGGCAGATTTAGGCTACAAAACTAATGAATACACTATTTCGATGATTTGCAGAAATGTAAAAAACGATGACATGTACTTCCAGGCCTAGTCCTTTGAGTCGAAGCGGAGCGCTGAGCTCGCTTTGCTACCTGCTAAACCACACCTGGATCTTCTACTTTCTACAACTTGTAAACAGTGCTTATAACCACTCAATACTCCATAGCTACAAATCAAAATGTAGAACTAGCTGAATCTCTACGATTCTGCTCCAGTACCTGCAAAACAGGATATCCAAACAAACAATCTCGAAAACGAAAAATATAATCATTCTAATCTTTGGGACAGTTTCTGAACAAAAACCTGCAAAACATGTGCACTACCTGATCTATTTTGAACCAAATTTTTCTATCGCTTGTTAAACTATATTACCTACGTGAACATTACTGACATATTTAAAATTAAGCTGAAACGTTTTAACTACAATTGAGACTATGTGAAAACTTAAACTAATCCTACTTCCTAGTCTCTCAACTATCCGTGCGTGTAAACTACACCTATCTAACTGATCTTTGGCTGTAAATGATTTCTGATCAAAACATTAATATCAAATGAGAAAGATAGAATATAAGAGAACTTAAAAGTTTCATTAATGGAGAAACTCAAAATCAACGAACCGTAATTTCCTTTCTAACTGATTCCATCTAATATGTAACAGTAAACTACGTGTACAGTAACTGACTCGTATTATCAAATTCAAGTCACATATTAACCAACTTTAAATAAAACGTGAACAGAAGAACAGATCAAAGCAAATCACGTTTATATAGAAAACTTATTGAAAGGTTTTAGATCAAACTCATAAGCTATTATGAGCTTATAACAGAACTATAAGCTGAAAACAGAATAGGAAGTAAATGAAGGAAGAAAAGCTTGAATTCATTAATGGCAGAAAAAATATTACAAATGATAACAGAAAAGTAACTAAATTCACGTTATAACAGAAATCTAGAAAATATATGAAGCTTAACAACTAATTCTAACTAACTAATTTTCTACTCCTAACTAACTTCTAAGAGTCTACTGTGTGAGATTACACCTAAGCTAACGATTGAAGTGAGGGCTTCGTCTTCTTTTTATAGGCGTCGAGAGTAGGAGATGTGACGTGTTCGATCCAATAAGGAGTGGACACGTGTTTAATACGATGATTAAATCGTTCTTCATTCTTCATTCCATTTGGGCGTTTCTTTATCTTCGACTCTTGATCTAATTAATATATATCTTCTTGTAGAGGAGATTGAGATGAGCACTTTTGTAGTTTTGATCTTTGGCTGAAACTTCATGGATCTTTCTTGATTTGTGATTGCAGGTCTAGGGTGGATAGAAAATTGAAGTCGGTTTTATCTCTCTTTCACTCTCTTCACGTTTGGAGAAGAAAGACGACTTGTGTGTTTGTGTTGTTTGACCGGTTTGGTCAATTTGACCAAGTATATTAACTTCTTTCCATTTAATTTCCTTTATGTCCTTCATTTTTATCTCTTTTATCAAAAGTATAATATAAGTCTAATCAAATCTCATTTTCATCCTTCATCTTTGTCAAAATTCCATTTTAAGCCCTTGATCTTTAATAATATGGCATGATTGGTCCTTGAAGCATCTTTCGTCTTTTTCTTCGTCTTTTTATCAAATAAGTCCTTGAAAACGAGTCTTTGCTCAAAAATGTATCTTCTTACCTGAAAACACATGAAACACAAATACACGCGTAATTCTGATAATTTACAGTTTAATATAAGGTATTTGACTGTGTTTTAAGTGGTTTTTGGATCATTATTGATGAGTGTTTTCACACTTATCAACTCCCCTCCACTTGACCATTGCCATGACCTCATGCAATGCAGCATTTTAAAGCACTAAGTTACACTTTTCTCATAATTAACCAACCTTGGCCATTTTATGATTTAATAAACTAAACTATACTACATGATGAATGGTTTTGAATATTATGCAATGCAATGCAAGAGAAAACAATTCTATTTACATCTTTTTGTATTTTCTTGAAATGGTTTTGATGGAAATAACTCATAAAGAAATCAATGACTTAGATTAGGGCTTCGGTACCATGAACACTTATCATCCTCAAGTTTCACTTTCCCCATACCAAGCTTAAAAATGGGATCATTGTATTCACAAGTAAAAAGTGCATCAACTTATTCATGACAATTAAATGTGGAACCGGTTATTATTTGAGCAAATTGCTTGTAGGCAAATTTGTCATTATTTCAAGTGTGAAGTATAAGAAATGTAAAATCCAAAAATAAGGAAGCACGGTTTTAATCCTAAGTAATCCTCTCATCCATTACTTGAAAAGCCGCTCACAATTAATACAAGTCCGTTTCAAGAATAATAAGTCATTCGCCTTATGTGTAAAATCCTCATGTCATGCTTTCATAAGTAGCTACACACTCACTAAGGAAAGAAAAATAAACTCACGCAATAATTTACATCCGCCATCTTTTTGAGATTTTGGATCTTCAACCCCGCAACCCGTCAAGGTAATATTGGATTGGAGCAATCTATTGAATCCCCGCAACCCGTCAAGGTAATATTGGAACTCAATAGTCACTATAATTAACACCACACTGCTCCTCTTGGGAGTCTTGTATAATTATTATTTTTTTTCTTTTCTTTTTCTTTTTTCTAGCCACTCATATTTTTTTCATAAGCCGCTCTTATTTTTCTTTATTCCTCACAAAGAAAGTTTAAAAGAATAAAAGGAAAAACACCCGCTAAATATTGAGCATGACATAAGTCTTGTACACATAAAACGTTCTAATTTAGAATCTTAAGACGTACTTATACCAACCATGAATGATTAGACAAAAATGCATAAGAGATTACAAACCGATTAAAACCGTTCTTGATTATTTATTAACATATATACATGCGAAGAAATTAGAGGCCGAGAAGAGAAGGATTTAGCCACAAGTAATTATCATGAATTTTATCTAGCCCTTTTATACTTGCTTCAACTCTATCATTTCCTATTCTCCACAAATTTAAAATCTCAAATAATGAGACTCGTGAATGCTTAGCCTAATAGACCAATGAAGGACTACATGATTAAGGATACTAGCTAGAGAGTGCTAAGATAAGCAAACTCGGGTTGAGTCAAAATATCCATGGCGGGCCTAATATGTCAAAGAAGTCTAAATTTGTTAAACCATGTTTTTATTATATTTTTTTTTATCTTTTTATATACTTTTGATGAAAGATAAAAGAAAAGATATATACAATGCAAATGTGTTATGCAAATGAAAAATGATTGATTCAAAAATTATGTATGCATATTTTTTGTGGCCAAAGTAGATAAAAAATTTGAAAAATGTTTGAAAAATTAATTTTCCCAATTATCATGAAGTTAAGGCAATGGTATAGGTAAGGTCACTTCGATAGAAGTCTCCCCTACACTTAAGATAAACATTGTCCTCAATGTTTAAGAGCATGGAAGTATATAAACTTATCCTACACTTATGACAATGAATAACTTTGTTTAACTCAAGTTAAGGAAGAGACAACTAAAGGGTATTCATATTAAGCACAAGTGTTTTGAATATCGCAATAGCAAAAACTAATCGAAGTGAACCAGATACACGGGCCTCCTCCATAAGCTCCAAGCATGAAATGTTAGAGAGCAACCCTTGAAGCAAACACCAAAAGACGAAGAAAGGCACCCCTCCACTTCAACTCTACTATAACATCCTTTTAATTAAACCTAACCTATTGAAAATCTACTCTACGTTTTCTAACCTAGTTATTCAATGCTTGAGTTTTTTTTAACCCTAAGTCGCTATCTCGACTCGGCCCCGAATTAGGTTGTCCTTGGGGAAACCATCATGGTGAATAAAGACTATCCACTTTGAAGCACGTCTCACATGATACACTCAAACTTAGCACGTTGCCATTTACTATAAGATTTACAATATCCGCCTCGATAAATGGAACGGTCCAACGTGTCTCAAGTTTGTCCAACATACGAAACCTCTCAAATAGGAAGCACCCCAGGATCAAATACAAAGTTTCCATCTCGACAAGTGAACAACTCCAAAGTAGGTAGCATCACCAAAGTAAGCTCATACAAGAATTCCATCTTAATAGAAATCACACTCTTAAGTGGAGTAGATGAAAACCAATTTTTTCCAAACATACGTATCCCAGGATCAAAAACCTTTCCCTTCATGGGAAAATAAGAAGATGAGCTCGTGTCAACCATATAAGATTCCCCCTTAGTGATCAAAGCATCATGAGAATATGAAGGTGTAGGTATCAAAACATTCATAACTATTATGTCCATGTTAGGTTCATCATCATCATCATCAAAAGGTGGGTAATCTTCCATAGAAGGCATAATGAAAAGAGGATCAAGAGTAACAATGTCTTGTGGAGGAGGTGTAGGCTCTATGTTCCCAAAAAGCAATGTAGTAATAAGACGAACCTCCTCTTCCAAATTAGAAACACTATCGTCGACCTCTATATCAAAATGTGCAAGAGTATCCTCTATGGTGGCATCAATCTCCATAAAAGAGTCCATATCAAAGGTTTTGAGTTCTAAAGGTGCCTTAGATGAAAAAGTATCAATCTCTAAGAGGAAAGGATCTTCATCAATAACCAACTTCAAGGGTGGGAGGGTGGGAACATAAGGCTCAAAAGGAGGTGTATTAATGAGAGAATCACTCAAAGGGATGATATGATCATGAAAATCAATAGGTGTATCCTCAAAAACCAGTGAAGGATGATCAATCAAGGGTTCTTCTTCTATAGACTCATTATTAGGTTCTTCACACTCCTCAAAAAGTGGGTTATCAAAACATGTCTCAAAAAGAGGATTTGAATGTATCACAAAATCACTTAGAGGAATAGGTGAAGGAGTCATAGAAGAAATAGAATCATCATCATCAGAAGTAAAAGACTCATCACTATCATAAGGATCATCAAAGGTTTCATCATAAGAATCATAAGGTGGTAGAGGAGAAGGATCCACTTTTCCTATAGGAGCAAACTCTTCATCCAAATTAGGAATGTTATCTTGACAAGACAAATCATTGGATGATATAGCATAAGACGCGTTACTAGAATCACAATCATCATCCTCCATTTGTGGAAAGTCTTTCACAAACTCTTCCTCAATCTCATTATCCCTTTCTTTAAACAATTCATCAAGATCAAAGTCACCAAAATCACTAGTAGTAGCATGAAGGTCAATATGTGATAAAATCTCAATGTGATCATGAGGAGAAGAGGTATCAACACAAAGCTCATCACATGGTTCATTGGAAACCCTCTCAAGCTCTCTTTGGATTGGGATAAGGTTCTCAACACTAGAAGAGGTTAATTCATCCGAATTGGTGTTTGTATTAGTGCTAAGAGGCTCGTCCCCCATGGTTAAAGAGTCGGTAGGTCCCATGTGAGGTAAAGGTGTTGAAGGTGTGTATGGCTCAAGTATAGTCGGTGGAGAGATGGAAGGGTCTATAATAGGAACATCACTAAGTGTATCATCCTCAACATCTACTCTCAAAGAAGGCTCATCATCAGGTAAAGCATCATTCGGTCTCATGTGTTGCAAGACGTATGTGCTCAAGCCTAAGATTTTCGGATCAGTTGCCTCTTGCATTATCTCAAGTTCTTGCATTACCATATAAAAAGCGTCTTTACTCAAGAAATGATAAATGCCTTGATTGTGAAAGGTTGTTTGATTATGACTTTGAAAATTCTCTTCATTTTGAAAATCGTCTTGATTTAAAAATTCTTGATTTTGAAAATCCTCATTAAACCCTTGATCATAATCGCTCGCGTATAGATAACAATTATTTGTACCATGCGGTCCTCCACAAGTCGCACAAGGCCCATACACAGCTCGATAATGCTCCTCTTGTAATATCTTTAAAATAGGACGATTATCCATGTGTGGCAAAATGGTCGAATGTATATACAAGTGAAATGACGTCTAAAAGCTTCCTCGGGGAAGGAAGTAATACACCAAAGGTGGTATGTTTACACGTGTGCGAGTACACGTGTAAGTAAACACGAGGAATGAGGGAGTAGCCCTCGGTCGACTTTGAAGAGAAAAGGATTATCCTCTTCGAGGTTCGATATGAAATATCCACAAGAAAGTATAATATATATAATTACTTCTTGGGTGCAAGACCCCCAATAAAGCCTTCCTTCTTAGAATACGCACTAGTGAACAGGGGGTTAGGTGGCGCGAGGCACTTAAGTACCTATTGACCCTTAGATGGCATTTTATAGCACATCGCCTTTCTATTCACTTTGTAGTTTGTATTCTTCGAATTATTGCCTATTGGAAGTATTTATCTATTCTTGCTTAAATAAATTAGATCGATACGCGTGTCAAGGACCGGAACGCCCCACAACACGGTGTATTGCCTCGGCAATACTTATGGAGAATATGTGTATTGGTTGTTCTTATACGTATACGTATTTACATATAATAATATAGAGAAAAATATTTTTGTATTTATTGGGGTTTTTTAAAGAAAATACTATATGTACGTAGAAAACGATGAAAACCGATATAATATATATTTTTGGGTGTAATCTTTTAGAAAAAATATTACTTTTTGGATTTTTTATTTTTTTGGTTCAATTCTTTAGGAAAATAATTGATTTTTTTGGTTTTTTATTTTTTTATATTTTTATCTTTTTGATTTTTTTTTATCTTTTTGATTTATAATACGTAAAAATAACGTTCACAAGGTGAACGGATCCCAAAATCCAATCGTCTCACTCGAAACTGTTAATCTTCACGAAAAGAACCGGCAGCGGCGCCATTTAATATTCGTTTTTTAGTGTAGTTGTCTCTCGGTCTTAACGAATTGATTTACAAGTTTACAAGCTCGACTGAATTGTTTTTGGTAGTAAAATCTTGATTGGTATCTATGTCTAATTGGCACGAAGCATTTAAAAAATGTAAAATATTACTCTATATCACCTACGTATACGTACTACGCTAAAAACACATTGCAATTACGTAAAACATTTAAATGCAAGAAATATAAAATGTAAAACACAAATTTATACCACAATTATAAAATACAAAATTACAAAATGTAAAGCTAATAAGAACTAAAGATGCAATTTTATAAAATCTAACTTTGAGCTAATCTCCAAAAACACAATTGGACTTAAATGGTAAACCTTTGTTAATCCTATTTTTTTACTTACACAAAGCCCAAAGTGAAAGCCCAGGTAGTAATACCAAACTAAGCCATATCGTATAATTGCTAAAGCATACTAATGGACAAGGATGTAACTTGTAGCAGACTTAACGAAATGAAACTAACAATCCATTAAATCTAACTAACAGGGACCGTGACTGTAATGTAGAGATACAAAGTAAAGGGTTAAACATGTAACTTTTCCAAACCTAATGCAAATAGAATCGAAATCGAATTACAAGTCTACTGCTTTTATCATTTTGGGGACAGAAACTTGTAATAGCTATCATAATCTCTACATAACATCTAGCTTAATAAGCTCAAAGAAATTGAAGATAGACTACACTATTTCTGAGCTTATCATCTTATAATACATCTACTACATATCTCAATTACATCCTATAACAGACATAGCCAAACACTGGTTATGCTACTTGAATCGTAAAATCTGTCAACCTAATTGAGCAATCTAAAGAATTACGGCAGTAACAAGAGTAACAAACACACTTATCAAAATTGAATAAAAAGAAAAACTGATCTAGAATTTGACATCAGCTAGAAATAAAACGAACACGTATTAAACAAATTGCAGGCAGATTTAGGCTACAAAACTAATGAATACACTATTTCGATGATTTGCAGAAATGTAAAAAACGATGACCTGTACTTCCAGGACTAGTCCTTTGAGTCAAAGCGGAGCGCTGAGCTCGCTTTGCTACCTGCTAAACCACACCTGGATCTTCTACTTTCTACAACTTGTAAACACTGCTTATAACCACTCAATACTCCATAGCTACAAATCAAAATGTAGAACTAGCTGAATCTCTACGATTCTGCTACAGTACCTGCAAAACAGGATATCCAAACAAACAATCTCGAAAACGAAAAATAGAATCATACTAATCTTTGGGACAGTTTCTGAACAAAAACCTGCAAAACATGTGCACTACCTGATCTATTTTGAACCAAATTTTGCTATCGCTTGTTAAACTATATTACCTACGTGAACATTACTGACATATTCAAAATTTAACTACAATTGAGACTATGTGAAAACTTAAACTAATCCTACTTCCTAGTCCCTCAACTATCCGTGCGTGTAAACTACACCTATCTAACTGATCTTTGGTTGTAAATGATTTCTGATCAAAACATTAATATCAAATGAGAAAGATAGAATATAAGAAAACTTAAAAGTTTCATTAATGGAGAAACTCAAAATCAACGAACCGTAATTTCCTTTCTAACTGATTCCATCTAATCTGTAACAGTAAACTACGTGTACAGTAACTGACTCGTATTATCAAATTCGAGTCACGTATTAACCAACTTCAAATAAAACGTGAACAGAAGAACAAATCAAAGCAAGTCACGTTTATATAGAAAACTTATTGAAAGGTTTTAGATCAAACTCATAAGCTATTATGAGCTTATAACAAAACTATAAGCTGAAAACAGAATAGGAAGTAAATGAAGGAAGAAAAGCTTGAATTCATTAATGGCAGAAAAAATATTACAAATGATAACAGAAACGTAACTGAATTCACGTTATAATAGAAATCTAGAAAATATATGAAGCTTAACAACTAATTCTAACTAACTAATTTTCTACTCCTAACTAACTTCTAAGAGTCTACTGTGTGAGATTACACCTAAGCTAACCGATTGAAGTGAGGGCTTCGTCTTCTTTTTATAGGCGCCGAGAGTAAGAGATGTGACGTGTTCGATCCAATAAGGAGTGGACACGTGTTTAATACGATGATTAAATCGTTCTTCATTCTTTATTCCATTTGGGCGTTTCTTTATCTTCGACTCTTGATCTAATTAATATATATCTTCTTGTAGAGGAGATTGAGATGAGCACTTTTGTAGTTTTGATCTTTGGCTGAAACTTCATGGATCTTTCTTGATTTGTGATTGCAGGTCTAGGTGGATAGAAAATGGAAGTCGGTTTTATCTCTCTTTCTCTCTCTTCACGTTTGGAGAAGAAAGACGACTTGTGTGTTTGTGTTGTTTGACCGGTTTGGTCAATTTGACCAAGTATATTAACTTCTTTCCATTTAATTTCCTTTAAGTCCTTCATTTTTATCTCTTTTATCAAAAGTATAATATAAGTCTAATCAAATCTCATTTTCATCCTTCATCTTTGTCAAAATTCCATTTTAAGCCCTTGATCTTTAATAATATGGCATGATTGGTCCTTGAAGCATCTTTCGTCTTTTTCTTCGTCTTTTTATCAAATAAGTCCTTGAAAACGCGTCTTTGCTCAAAAATGTATCTTCTTACCTGAAAACACATGAAACACAAATACACGCGTAATTCTGATAATTTACAGTTTAATATAATGTATTTGACTGTGTTTTAAGTGGTTTTTGGATCATTATTGATGAGTGTTTTCACACTTATCACTTTCCAAATCCTCGAGGACAAGGTCCTTATCAAGTTCGATTTTTCGAAGGATTCTCATATCCATCCTAAACCAAAAACCATTGTTTCCGCCGGTGGAAATAACATCATCTCCGATCACACCGTGTTGATGGAGAAATTCGAAGCTCTCGCTAGGCTTATCGATTCCCAATTCCTAATCAAAAGGAATGAACTAAAAGATATGCGAGAAGATCGTAGAAACGATCACGATCCTAAAACCACCATGAAGGATGACACACCGATGTGTGAACCTCATGAAGAAAATTATGTCGAAGGATATCACGAAGGATACTAGGAATTCGCATTCGTATCTTACCCTAAACCCGAGCCGACCCCTTCCTCAATCGCGACCGCGAGATGTGAAGCCATACTCATCACAATATCACCAAAAACCCAAAGCCTCAACGGAGGAGATGATGAGAGAATTTATGGCTTGGCAAACAGAAGAAAATGAACGTGTTGAGAACAATTTGGTTGACTTGGAGTTTCAAATCAATCTAATCTTCCGAAACCATACAGCCATGATCAAAGACTTGGAGAGAAAATTCGTTTATCTAGAAGAGGACATAAAAATCTCAAAGTCCCTTCCTCAAAACACCAACACCAAAACGAGATACAATCTACCCATCCGAAACGAGAGTAATAAGAGTGATGTTGCTTTTATGGAGGAGGAAGAAGTTAAACCTATTCCAACCGTGCCAAAACCGAAACCCATTATTTCTAATTTAACTTTTCCCAAGGATTGCACCGTGCATATCCCATACAAAAAGGAGAAAACATTTGAATATGATGCAATTTTAATTCATGACGTGGAGTTGAAATCAATGAATGGCATTGGAAGCAAAAGAATGAAAAAGAGGGACGACAATGATGTGCCAAATAATCCTTTCAAAGTTTGGACTATAAATGCGTTGATCCCAAACTTAGATCGATTTAGCTTGTGTAAACGAGAATGAATCAAGTTAAACACTTATAAAAACTTTGTTGTATATGAAACAATTTAAGTATTATACGGAATTAACACTTAAACAAGAACACACAAACAAGATAAACCAAACTTTCAATTTGATTGATTATTCGAACTTGCGTACAATGAAAGTGTGAAAAACATATATTGAACTAAACCTAAAGGCCTCCTTTTATAGATTAAGGAACCTTGTACAAGAGTCTACGTATCAGCTATTTTAGGTAAAGATAAACATAAGAAATACATTGTCGAACATATCTTTACTAGAAACATAAAACATGTAGACTAAGTATCCTATTAGTGCTTGACTCCTTCTTATCAACGCTTGGCTTCTTCCTGTCAACGCTTGTCTTGACAACACTTGATTTCTTCCTATCAACGTCCAATTTCCTCTTGTCAGCATCTAAGTGTCTTGGCTTCATTTTATTCCCAACAATCCTCCCCTAAACTTGATATCTACTCTAGTAATCAAGTTTCTGAATAAAACTAAGTACAAGGAGGATTCTTACGAATCTTAGTAAGTTGGAAATAAATATATCTAATCAAATCTTTGTCAACGTCACTTGTATAATCCATCTCCAGCTGTGTTGACACCATTTTCTTCAAAACTTATTTGGACATAGGATATTCAGCATCCACAAGAAGATATTCAGAAAACTTAGTACTACTCAAGTGATAGACACCAACTGCTGAATGTAAACGCCATTGAAGTCCACTTACATCATCAAGATCCTTCCAAACTGGATCTTCTTCATCTGGTGCACACATTCTCTTGAATGTTGACCAAATATTTATTCCATTTACTGAAGTAGGTGCTTCAGTCTCATACTTGGCCTACATCAACCTCCAAAGGTCTGCCAAGTCTTCCCTATCCAGGCTTGCAAACAAAGACATAAGAGTAGTTAAAGTATGTACCTTCTTCCTATATCTGCCAATCATCCAAACCCCACTTGCATCTTCCTTATAGTGAACTATAGGGATTATGGAATCATGAGGTAACACTTCTACCATATGTGAAGCTTCCAAGGGTGAGAGCTTAATACTCCTTCTAATCACAGCTTCACTAGGATTCACTCTATCCAAATTTTTTGGGAACTCAAGTGGAACTCCCTTCTTTAATGGTCTTGGTGTAACCAAAGCCTGTTGAATCTGCATCTCTTCTACAAGTTCTTCCTTTCTTTCATCTGAAAGAAGCCTGATAGTGTTCTGCTCTTGAACACTTGCCCATATAGGATAAGCCTTATATTTCAACTCATCAAAAGACAATCCTTGCAACTTCTTAAAAGTCCAACCTGTTTGATGACATTTGAGCAACATGTTGTAGACCTCCCTTCTATCCTTCTTAGTCTGTGAAAGAACTTTGCTAGCTTTATACTTCAGAATCACCTTGCAATCCCTTTGAACTCTTAGTAGAATCTCCAAACCCCAAATTTGATCTGATAAAGTCATGTCTGGATTCTCCATTACCTTATTTTCCCATGCAAAGTACATCTGAGCAACTTCAGGCATCTCATAATCCACCTGGTTTTTCAACTATACAATCTTTTCCTTTACCAACTCATCACCATATTCAAGTCTCTCTGGTTCTTCAACAATCATTACACTTGAATCTGTGCACTCATCATCACTTCCTTCCTTCCTCTCAATAGCAGTTTCCTCCATTCTCTCCTCTTTATCAAGTTGTGCAGCCAACATGGAATCAAACTTTACTTGGGTTGCATCCTTGGGAACTACTGTTTCTACCATGATCCCTTTACCCTTATCTAATATATCAATGGTTGGTAAAGATAATGATGGTACCTATGTAGACACATCCTTGATGATAGCTGATGACTGGGATACATCAACCATACTTGCAGGTCTATCAATGTTCAAAACCTGTGTGTCAATGCCTAACTTACTCTTGTCAGCGCTTAGCTTGTCAGCGTCAAAAACCTGCTTGGTAACACTCAACTTACTCTTGTCAGCGCTTGGCTTAGGAACCTGTTCCAGCATCTCCATAAACGAAATCTTTGTTGGAGTTACCAGTGAAACATCAATAACTGGCCTCTCCTTCAAGCTGGTTGATGGTTGTAAAAGTACACTTGTTTTAGGAAAAACAAGATGTAACAAGGGTAAGTACGACGGTTTAGGAAAACCGTGCACAAATGACCCAAAGTGGGGATCGTTCTCAAGGAGGCTAGTGTGTTGTGTAAGAAATGATTAATGATGTGATTGAGATTTATGAGAAAAGGAAAATAGAAAAGAGATTAGAAGAGAATGATGGTTACAATTATGAATTAAACTAAGACAAAAAGTCGTGCACGTAAAGCCGTAAAAAGTGACCAAATTAAAATATTACCCTAAAAATTCCTAGAAAATTGCAATAAATCCACAAAAATGTAATTAGAGTTTACAAAAAATCAAAAATCACTCAAACCTTTTATTTAGTTAAATATTAATTTTTTAATGTTAATTAAAGCCCAAAAAATCAATTTAATTAACAAAAAGCCAAAAATGAGATTTTTTAACTTGTAAATCTCTAAACTGACTTAACTAAATTTAAAACTATTTTTGAAAATTTTAAAATTAATTAAACTATTTAAAAACAATAAAAAACTATTAAAACTTAAAATAATTCTAAAAATAAATCTAATGACAATAAAATTAATCTAAAAATTGTTAAATTCCTAACTTAATGTATTTGAACTAAGAAAAATGAAAAACTTGTAAAAATCTAAATTTTTAATTTTTAATAATAAAATAATAATAAAAATCCAAAATTTATAAAAAATTCTAAAAAGTTGCAAACTAGTTTATTTTAAACTAAATAAAATATAAATGGACTTGAAATTACAAAAATACCCCTATTGGGCCTTGAAATGGGCCAAAAGTCCAAACAGACCCCTTAATGGCTTTTTATGGCCCAATAAGAAAAATGTTGTCCAAATAAGCCCAAAACTTCCAGTCTGACTTAAAATTTGATTTTAAGAACAAAACTCTGAAGGCCCAAAAGCTGAAAATATGTTTAAGCTAGCTTATTTCAAAGCAACTTATTCTTAATGGGCTTTTTGGCCCATTAAGCTATAAGCTGATGCCATAAGCTAAAATTTGACACACAAGCTTCTTTTGAGTTACCAAAGAGATCTGTAAAAAGAAAATTTGAAAAAGCACAAGAAATAAGCCTGAAATAAGCCAAGACTCTCTTCACAAAAAGACAAAATAGTCGTTTTTGAGTTCTAGACCACCTCAAGTGTTGATTCAAGTTTCAAAAGGTTTTAAATGACTTAATTAAGCAAAATAATCAAAAAGTTTTCCAATAAGCACAAACAATAAGCCAAAATAAGCAATTAAGCACTTATGTAAAAGTAAACTTGATGAGTTTTCTAGTCAAACTTAAAAGTCAAACCCTAATAAGCCCCAGATCAAATCAATGGGTCAAATAAGGAAGATCTATCACAAAAAATAAGTTGTTGCAAGTCTGGATAAGCCAAAATAGCTTATGAATAAGCTGTTTGATATTTAACACTAGCAGGGGCTAGTTTTGGAGGTTTAGCAGTGGGAAAAGTTTCCACTGCTTGACCTTTTTGAATTTTTGTCTTTTGTGACTTTTTTCTGGATTCAGGTTAAGCAAAGGCACCCAAGTGATCAGTTAATCACAAGGAGTCAATAACAACAATCAAATCACAATTTCAATCAGTCAATTAATACAATTTAATCAAAAGATCACCAGATCTTGCCCAGATATGAACAATAAGCAGTTTTCACCAAATAAGCACTTTTATAAAAAAATAAGCCAGCCAAACTTCACCAAATGCATACACAAGCTATAAATAATTCAAATGAACAAATATAAACAGGTTTCATGCATTGATTCAAAGTTTAGATCAAGATTCAAGCCAATGAATGTTACTGATGAACACTAAACAAGTAGTTATGATACTTAGCTCATATACTTGACCACAAATCCAATTTCAAACACTCAAATCTTCTTAACAGGTTACACAAACTTTGATTTAACACTTGTTAGCCCTAAACATGCATACACTCTAGGTGTAACATCCCGCCTACTTAGACTACAATATTGTCCGCTTTGCCCGCAGGCTCACGGCTTTGCTTTGTGGCCCTCTTGTAAGTACTTCCCGGCTGGTCACCTAACCTAGTACTACTCTGACATGAGCACGCTTAACTGCCAGTTCCTAAGAACCCCACTTGCAGTAGACCACAAAACGCGTTGTGTCATGACAAGGCGATTGTTATCTTATGAACCATGGATCTCTCCTGGTCACAGCCGATGTGGGATTTGCCTAGGGTGTCACAATCACCCCCCCTTCGGGACTCATCTTCCTCGATGAGGTTTGCCCCACCATCCCGAACGACTCAGGAGTGGCTCTGATACCACTTGTAACATCCCGCCTACTCAGACTACAATATTGTCCGCTTTGCCCGCAGGCTCACGGCTTTGCTTTGTGGCCCTCTTGTAAGTACTTCCTGGCTGGTCACCCAACCTAGTACTACTCTGACATGAGCACGCTTAACTGCCAGTTCCTAAGAACCCCACTTGCAGTAGACCACAAAACGCGTTGTGTCATGAGAAGGCGATTGTTATCTTATGAACCATGGATCTCTCCTGGTCACAACCGATGTGGGATTTGCCTAGGGTGTCACAATTTTGAGTATAAATAAAAGGTTCGTCAAAAGAACAGAACATAGAATAAATAAAATAATTAAATGGATGGATATGATAACAACTTAAAGAAATTCACTAGTAATGTCCTTATTCCGTTGACTTCACAAAAACTCCAATTAAACTAGCACTTTTGAAATAAAGGAACAAGTTACAACAGTGAAACGCTAACTAACCAATCCACTGTGATGCATGAAGCAGCTTGTCACAACTCAAAAATTAGTAGCCTGACAGCTAAAGCAACAGTATGAAAACAGAGGACAAAAAGCTCAGGGTTACCATGTTCAGGAAATCAACTTGATACCTTCTCAACGATGTTTACACAAAAATAGTTAACATGCTCTTGAAAGTTTTCAGAAATTCCGACTTCAAATATCTTGTTGATATGCAGGAGTGCAGCGAGGCTCTACAAGATACAAGCATATAAGATGACACAATATTTGTAACAAGTTTAAAACAAGATCATAATATGTGTACGCGACATTAGGTTGTAACTGAACATTTATGGTACTAAAGCAGATGCGTAAAGGTGCAGACATATAATATAAACGGAAAGGTAGTAAGGCTTGAGAATTCAGCATAAATGCAAAGCAAAACATGAATATTTGGATTGCCGGTCCCACAACAACAACAATACCCAATACTGATAAATCAAGGATTGAGATAAACATGTGGATATATAATGAAAGAGAATAGGATGATGGTATTGCACATTGAGTAAGTGAGGAACATCCTTAACATATTTCAGTGTATCGTGTAAAGAAGTTAACAGTTCTTCAGATGAGACAAGAATGATATCTGAAACTGTTAATGAAAACAAGCATTTTGTAGATGCTAAATAATGCAGAGAATTATGAGTGTCAACCAACCATACTTGACTTTGACATTTCTTCCCACATTTACTGCCCCTCAAAGGTCACACGATCACCCAAAATTTTTCAACCCTCGTCTAAATTTGAAAAAATATATATATTTAAAACTTTTGTACTAACTTTGATGAAAATGAAGAAACACTCTAAAGGTTACCACGACTTTTGACAAAATTACACTTCAATCTCACACCAGTGACACCACAAAGTGACACCACAATCAGTATCAGGGAAAAACTTCACGCTATTTTGGTAGAAAACTGCTTGAACTACATTGGATACAGCATCAAGACGATAATTCAAGTTCTGAAGGTCTAGCATTGGCCTGAGAAACCATGTCCTGTTACAGAGATAACAATTTATTCAACATCATTGTGATAGGCGAATCTTCTTAGTAAGAGGAGAAAGTGATCATTACTGGAACTTAAAGTTGAAAATCTTTGTTTACCTCACAAGACGTTTACCCATAGGTGTGACACACTAAAAAAAACATTGGTTGGGTTGGTAGCGACCAAGGCACGAGCTTTGCCTGGGAACCTGGCTCTGATACCACTTGTAACATCCCACCTACTCAGACTACAATATTGTCCGCTTTGCCCGCAGGCTAACGGCTTTGCTTTGTGGCCCTCTTGTAAGTACTTCCCGGCTGGTCACCCAACCTAGTACTACTCTGACATGAGCACGCTTAACTGCCAGTTCCTAAGAACCCCACTTGTAGTAGACCACAAAACGCGTTGTGTCATGAGAAGGCGATTGTTATCTTATGAACCATGGATCTCTCCTGGTCACAGCCGATGTGGAATTTGCCTAGGGTGTCACACTAGGTGTTTCCAAAATCTTAGGTCAAAATTAGCAAAATCAAGTGAGTCATAGCACAATCTTAGATTTGATGTTTTAAAGCTAAAAACTTGCAAATATTAGCACACAACCAAGTATTAAGCAGATACAAACACTAAACAACACCTTCCAATAACTCAATAACAACTTGTGATCTTAAACAGGTTAACCCAAACACCCCTTATCTTTTTCAAATCCAAGTTTAACAAAGTATAAGTGTGATTTAGTGTTACCCAAGCCCAATCAAACACAATAACAAGTATCTTATGCAGTATCAAACAAGATTAAGCCACAAAAACAACAAGAACAATAGAAGAACTCAAAATCACAAAATTCAAGTATTTTGAAAGATTTTTGGGTTCAAGAAATCAAACCTCATGAATGTACATCCACACTCACGAATTTTTGAGCTGATGTACCTAGCAAAACAAGGCACAAGCTTCCACAAACAAGCTTCTAAGATTCAACAAGGTTAGAACAAAAATATGAAAATCAGAAAAGTGAAAAAGGCTTGATTGATACAAACTTTGTACCCACTCTTTGATTATCCCCAAACCACAAGCCTCACAACACCTTGATAACTCTTTATCAGGGTGCTATGATCAACTTGTAGCCCAAAAATTCCAAAGGTGTACCAAAGAACTTACCAAAATATCAAGATTTGGAACTTTGAGCAATTTCTTGTAGAAAGTTTGAAAACAAGTTTTGAGATTCAACAATAGCAAACATATATCAATAACAAGTAACTAAAGAGATTGGCACTTGGAATTCGTCACACAATTCAAACACATTTCATTAATAATGAAGGAGGATTTACAGAATGTTGACCAAATAGAAAACCAAGAGCAACTAAAAATGTAAAGCCTAAATGCCTTTACATAGGCTACAAGTGTTCTAGAAATGCATGAAAAAACGTAAACCCTAATGTATTAAAGTTCCTGAAATGCCCTTGAGGAGTTTGAGCTTGCTTGAATCATGTGAAGTATCTTTGGCAGTATGTGGAGTTGTATAGCTGTTGGAATTGCATCAAAGGCTCACAAGAAGCTTATGTTTGAAGCAAGAATCTTGGACGTTGGATGGCTGGAAACTTTTGTCATTTTCTACCAAAACCATGTACAAGGGTTTAACATGTGACAATGGTGATGATGTGGCATAGGTTTAGGAGTTGGGTTATGTTTATGATTACCCTAATCATAATTCTAGAGGTGATGGAGGCCTAATTACAAGCCATTTAGGAAAACCCAATTTTGTTCTTGAGGTGAATAATGCTAAGTTTGATCTGGATTTGGGTTTAAATATGGTGTTAAGCGCCAAATATTAAACTAATCAGAGATTAGTTAATATTGTTGTGAGTGGGAAACGACGTGGCCAAAAGATGAGCTCCCATTGGTGGAAAGGGTGAGTGGGGCACGTGTCACCCCCTCACTGGACTATGTAACTTTCTTGTCGCCCAGATTTAACCCCCCATCTTTTATAATCCTTTTAATTCAGTTTTATTTGGCAAAAACTGAATTTCCTTCTATAGCAAAGTTTTACTTTCCACACTTTTGCCCCAAATACTTTTCCAAAGTATTTTCAAGGGTATTTCTTGCTATTTGTTGATTCTTGAAGGGCTGTTTTGGCATTTTCTTCAAAGATTATGGTCTTGACTTATATGATTGACTTTTTGGAGGACTAATATTGACAAGTCTTGATTTATAAGGGACCATTCTTGCCAATTCTTCAAAGTGGAGGGCCCTTTTTTTAAATTTGACAAACTTTAAGGACCAATCTTGTAATTATGAATAAACAAGGGTTTAAAGTGTCAATTATTCAATATTGGAGGACCCTTCTTGTACAATCTTCAAATCTTCAAGGGTTATTCTTGGAAAATCAACTCTAGGGCTTGGTTCATTGTGCGGCTTCGTTTCTCGTGTTCGTTTTTGCTTGTTTCTTGTGATCTTTTGTCATTTTCTCAATATCCGTACCTAAAATACACATGTAACTAACACAAGCATATATTTGGCATTTTTCATGATATTTTATGCATTTAAAGCCCGTTTTGGACGATGAGACTATGTATAAAAGCAGTCTCATCACTCCCCCATACTAAACCATTGCCGAGCCCTCACGCAATGCTAGAATAAAGTATCGTAGCACCTCCAAAATTCTTTTTTATTCACTGTTATTGAATGATAAACTAGCTACACTACTACTATTACTACGACTTGCGTTTTAGACATAATGTATGATTTTCATCGCAAAATGGGACTTTTAGGTTCATAGAATAAGAACACGTGAATGCTTCGTTAGAAATAATTTCGTCGTCCTCGATTTTCACCCCAATTCCATGCCAAGCGTGCAACGAGATCATTGTCATTATAAGTTAGTAATGCTAACACTACTCATATGCCCTAATCACGTACTTATCCTCCCATTTTCCTAAGTTGTATCTCTTATATTTTATTTTGTCTTGAATGTTTCACGAGGATACATTGTTTGACTTATGCGATGATAGAGATTTAGGTCTAAAAATAGAGTCATAACGGTGTAACCAAGACCATCGAATTAATAACCCCTCCTAATAGACAACGATGTCAAAAAATTAATTTAACAAGAAGGATCGATAAACACGGTTTTATAACGGTTTTGAACATGAGACTTATTACCAAGACTTTTATACGCCCCCTACCGGATGGGCCTTATTATCATAGGTTTACCTTCATCTTTTATTCAACTTTACCATGAAGCTTTTATTATGACTTCGGTCTTGCCTTGCCTTTTATTTAACCTCGCCATGAGGTGTTTATTATGGCCAAAGACGTATATCCTCACGCTAAAGCGAATTTTGGATCTTTAAAGCTTCAAAGATTAAGGCTTGATTCACTTTCAATTTCACATAGATTTTTCGGCCTTGTGAACTTCAAATTGTTTTCTTGATTTAGGTGAGCACTTGAAACCTTATTATTAGGTGAAGCTTTCGATTATTCGGGTTTCCAATACTTCAAAACCGTGTCGCTGGCGATACCTTAATGTCTTCCCAATTTAATTACATGGAAGCTACTAGAAAAGACTAGAAACCAATAATCAATACTAAACTGCTAAGTCAATATTTATTAAGCAAAAAATATTTACAAGCGAAGGGAGAATAAGCAAACAACGAGAACACATGAGTTTTTGAAAGAATACGAGTACTCTACGTTTAGCATAGTAACTTATAATTAACTCTATCATTTCTCGTCCTCATTTAAGAGACTTAGCCTAATATAAAGTTAAGGAATCGAAGCTAAGTGCTCAACACGCACGGTCGAGTCAAAAATTACTCTTATTCTCGCCATCGGAAAATCTACATTCGTGTCTTAAACACTTATAAAACATGAGAAAAATTTAAAATTTGGCCATTTTAGCCTTATTTTGCAACAAAACGATAAACAAAAAGATAAACTTCGGAAAGCGTGAAGGTTTGGCAAGGCAAGTATCTATTCACCCCCATACTAAAGTTAAACATTTTCCTCAATGTTTCGAGTCTAAGGGTTGGAAAACCCCATACTAGAGACGTAGTCGAATGCTTAATCTAGCATGGAAAGGGTGAAACCGTTAAATTTAAAGCCGTTTATGAAGTGTGCTATAAACCTAAGGTTAGAACATCAAAGTATATATCATGGATATTGAGAAATTCTTCCAAGCAAACGATCGAGTTATCCCATAAAACGAACACGAGAGGCTCCAATCGTGAAGATCATGATCATCTAAAAACCACATATCACAAACAACCACGAAACAAAGGTTGGAAGGGCACAAATACCCTCACGTTACTACATTAGAAAGCGATAATATGTACATAGGATAAGCATGGGACTCCCCCACGAAGCACCTCGTTTTTGATTACCGAGTAATGAGCTCGACTAGATCCCCTCAATATAATTATCATTGGGTAAGGTGATTTGGTCGAGGTTGTTCAAGGATGGAACTTCCCCGCCAAAGTAGTGCTTCAACCTATGTCCATTCACCTTGAAATTGGGGCCATAATTTTGAGCTAGCTCGATGGTCCCATAAGGAAAAACTTGGGTCACGGTGAATAGACCGGACCAACGGGATTTCAACTTACCAGAAAATATTTTCAAACGAGAGTTAAAAAGTGTTAGACTTACTTTTTGGTAAGCTGGCGCCTTTCACGTGAGTTGGAATAGACTTATGTCCATTTGCTATACGCATGGACTAATTATGTAAAGGATATATAGTATTGTATTGGTAAGCCTATAAATACCCCATGACTCTCCATGGGGGTGTGGAAGTTTTGTCATTTTGTATTGTTTCACTTGGAATAATACACACACATTCCTTCACCTCTCTCTAACTTTCTCTCACTAGAACTATCAATGTTCATCATGTTCTTTGATCATCCCCGACCCCCCGAACTATGGTGGCTTTTTGATGCTTGTCAATAGTTATCAGAGCTAACCGGGGGTGTTTTGTATCCGTGTGGTGTTTGTGTTTTGTTTTCAGATTTGTACTATGCTGATTCATGATTCACGGTTGGTATTTTTATCGATTCATATCTTGCAATATCAACTTTTTGTTTCATTTTTATCTATTTATTTTCAGTCCTTGTCCCATTATATCAAAGTTTTCTTTGAATTATGTGTCAAAGTGCCTCGTATCAAATTATTGTTGTCCAAATCTGTGTCAAAGTGCCTTTGTCATACAGTTTTTGTCCATTTTTTGTACCCGTTTATTTGTTTTTTTTCCTTCTTACCTTAATATGTTCTGCATTTTTTATGTGTGGGGAAAAGGACAAAAAAACATATGGTCCAACCATTTTTTTCGGGTTTACAAAAAGCTTGGTCAAAAACCTTTTCTGATGGAACATTACGATGCTTATTCAGATGGACACATTCCGATGGCTTCTGCTACGGATTTATTCCGATGGGTATCTCATCTACATTACGATGGGTTCGACTTTATCTATTGCGATGGGACTCATTCTGATAGGTCACATTACGATGGTGGGTTGATTCATCACAATGGTGTTTTAAGGAGTCATGCTGCTGAATTTTTTTCAACATTGCGATGGACTAACTTTCTATCATTCCGATGGAAATGCTTGTACAAATTGCCATGGGTTTTTGTTTTTACTCATTTCGATGAAAGACTCAGTCATGTTTATTGCGATGGGTGATGGTTACTTGTTATATATTGCGATGGTGACAAAATCTATTGAAACATTGAGACTGCATCGCAACATTTCACTGCGATGGTTTCATTTAACATTGTGACTAAATGATGACTTAAAATAAATCATATTTTGACTCATGTCTTTTAAAAAAAAAACCGATCAGTTTAACATCTTTTATCAAAAACTGTAATCCAAACCAATCTTTTATCAAAACCTTTAAACATTCCATCCTTATCACTCCATCAATTAACTTCTCAATCTACTCCTAATCCCATCGTCCCCTAAACCCACCACCTAGACTCGATCTATTGACTGAAAACACTAAGTTATACGAGACCTCAGATTGGTTAACACGTTTTTCTCCAATATTTATAAAGATTTTTTTACGTTTAACTAATCATCATAGATCTCGAAAAATTAACTTGTTTTTAATAACAAATATCTACATGCAACCATAAATCATTAACCTACCCGTGACCACATCTTTGATCTTGAAGCCTTCTCTATAAACTAAAACAACTTCAAAAGATTGTTACAAGATTGCGGTGTTAGTTTTATCGAGTTTAGGTGGAGGTTTGGGAGAGATGAATGTGGCAATGCAAACTAAGTTTAGCATATGTGATGAAAAAGGGGCGGAGGTTTCTAGACAAGATGGGAGTTTGGTGTGACTTGTTTTATGTGAGAAAAATTAGGGGTGTGAGATTATATATCCTCACTTCTTAAATGGGGTATAGAATTGTGATGGGCCTCAGTTTTCTCTTCGTTTTATTGTACTACATAACAAAATTAGGCCTTCTATATCCGAATGATTCTTGCATCACTCGTTAATTTTTTTGGCGTATGATTACAATTGGTTTTTTAAGGGCCATGGAAATCGGATATAGATTGTCAAGTGGGCCAAATATATGTTTTATGGGGCTTAGATTGACAATTTATTGGGCCGTATGTACCCCAATGTAATGGGCTGCTCACTTTCAGATTTTGGCCTGTTACATTTGGTTATTAATTGACGGGCCGATCACTACTTTAACCGAAGGTATATAGTGGGCCGATTAATTTTTTCTATCGTATTCGGGATGACCGTTTGTATATCCGAATATTGCAAAATTAATCATGTCGTCTTTGAGTTACGGGGTTATTGGATAGAGTCGGGTATTTCGAAAGAACCAAGTGCTAAAATTGTTGTCGGGCTAAATGTTTATGTGACAATTTTATTACTTTGGCGGGCCGTTTAAACAGTGATATTCAAGGTCGGGTATCCGTTTTTGATCATAACATATTTTTTCACGAACAATAAACACAACAAACACGGTACATTACACTAAAACTATCCTTATCAAAAATTCACCTAAATTCCTAACGGTTATTACAGTTTATGTGATTACGAAGATGATTCGATGCTACTTATTTGAGATTGAAGTGAGATTTTTTAGAGGCGTTCTTATTTTATCTTTAAAGGAGTACTTACAACTTTATAAGATAACTTGTTCGAGCATATTCGGTTATGAATAAGACTTGAAGTATCTAGTTTCCATTGTCAAGGGGAGGATGGACGACGACATGGATAACTATCATTTTTTGGGAGCTTCGTTGAGGTTCTTGTGAAAACCTTGGTTTCCGGATCTTTTAAGCTACTAGGAATGCATCATGTTCATATGATTATACAATCAAAGCGGAATTAGAACACGACACATTAACAAGGTGTTTAGGCACGAGTAACATGAATTAAAACAAATGGATTGTTAACTATATTAATAATTAACAACCACTAGACGTGTATACATTGAATCCCACGTCTAGTCGACACACGCTTTAGGTTTACATTGTGAATATGAATGATATGAAAAAACTAATAACCCTTGGTTCCTTTTATAGTGTAAGGATTAGGGTTTTACAAGAGATAAGAATAAATAAACATGTGAATCTTCTATTTAAATAAACTTATGCATAATATATCTTGCATGTTTATCTAAATAGAAGCTTCCATAAGCTTCTTGTCTACATTCTTGTCAACTCTTGAATTGCATGTAACAACTCTTGAATTGCACACGACAACTCTTAAGCCAACAACGCTGGATTTACTCTTGTCAACGCCTAGATTGGTCTTGACAACGCTTGGACAATAACTTCATGTTTTCTTCGTTTTTGAGTTTCTGCCACATCAACTTTTTGACCCAACAATCTTCCCCTAGTTGATAGTGGCAAAACTCTATGTGTATCTCTTGTAAGTTGTACATGATCTTCAAATTGCTTCCCCTCAAGTGTAGCATGTATTTCTTCCCCTTTTTGTCACATCAACAGGGAAGTAAACAATGTTGCAATCTTTGAAGATTTTCCAAATGTAGCTCTATGTAATGATCTTGAAGAACATTTAATATAATATTTTTGATGTAGAAGTAGAATAACCTAACCTTGTGTTCCATGTCTTGTACTATTCACGTGATAAAGAACTTATACCTTTAGCATTATAAGCAGACCTCGATCTCTTGTCAATATTCTCATCCTTTGTGAGACACTGAGCACGATAATGTAACTCCTTCAAGTGTTATGACAAGTCTTCATCACCAACCATGTAAAGCACGAACAAGTTATCTTTAAAGTCTATGACTGGGAGTGCACGACTTTAAGATATGATAGAACACAAACTCGCGAAAATCTTCTTCAATCATCAAACTTACCATAAGAATTCTTCCCCTTAAGCCAACACCTCTTCATGACGAATTTAATGGAATAACATCTTCATACCATATGTAAAAGTATCCTGATGGATAACTCTTTCACAAGGCTATCCCGATTACATAGTTTAAAATATCCATCAAATTCTCACGAATAGTTGCTAACTCGCTTTAAGATCATTAATTCCTTTTAAAAATATCCGAGCCATAAATATCAACATGATATTCTAAATTATAACGGAAATTTCATGTACCTTCGTGTGTATAATCTACCTTTTTGTGTGCTAAAAACGTCCAATTTTCTCAAACAACAGCCTTCCTTGTGTTGTCCAATATCCTCTTCTGTCCAATATCTAGGTCAGATGTATTTGTTGATCCCAAACTTAGATCGATTAAGCTTTGTGTATACGAGATTAGATCAAGTACTACACGTAGAGAAACCTTTGCTTATGAATAAAGTAACAAAGTGTTATGCGGAATTAACACTTGATCTAAAACACAATGATGTTAAACAAACTTTCACTTGTATTAGAATAATCGTACTTGGTTACAATGAAAGGGTTTAACAATCGAAAACTTATGAAAAACTGATATATAAACATTAACCTAAAAGATCTTCTTTTATAGAACAAGAAGTCTTGTACAATAAGCTACGAATCAACTATTCTAGGTAAAGATAAACATAGAAAATACATTGTCGTTTCTATCCTTACTAGAAGTATTCTAGAATATAATAAACGTGTAGCTCACATCTTCCATCAGTGCTTGTCTTCAATCTGTCAACGCTTGACTTTAACTTGTCAACGCTTATGCTGTCAGCGCTCACTTTGCTCTTGTCAACGCTTAAGTTGTTCTTGTCAGCGTTCAAGTGTTCTGGCCTAGATTTATTCCCAACAATCCTCCCCTAAACTTGATATCCACTCTTATGATCAAGTTTCTGAATAAACATTAAGAACTTGGAGGAGTCTGACAAACCTTATCATATTGGTAATAAATAAATCTGATCAAATTCTTGGCCACGTCACTTGTATAGTCTATCTCCAACTGGGTGTCCTTCATCTTCTCCAAAACAGCCTTGGATATGAAATACTGAGCATCTACAAGTAAATACTCAGCAAACTTTGTAGAACTCAAATGGTATACACCAGCAGCTGAATATAACCTCCATTGAAGACCACTGAGGTCATCTTCAAGATCCTTCCATATTTCAGGATCTTCTTCTTTTGTCCCACACATTCTTTTGAATGTGGTCCAAAGTTTTATTCCATTGGCTGAAGTTGGTGCTTCAGCCTCATACTTGGTCTCTAGTAACCTCCAAAGGTCCACCAAGTCTTCTCTGTCACAACTTGCAAATAAAGATATGAGAGTGGTAAAAGTGTGTACCTCCTTGCCAAATCTTCCAATTTTCCAGAATCCACATTCATCTTCCTCATAACTTACAATTGGATTCCTGGAATCTAGTGGTAACACATGCACCATATCTGAAGCTTCTAATGGGGAGAGCTTGAGGCTCTTTCTAATGATTGCTTCACTTGGATATAGTTGATTCATATCTTTTGGAAACTCAAGAATAAATCCCTTCTTTACTGGTCTAGGAACTATCATAGCTTTCTTGATTGCCATCTCTTCTGCAAGTTGCTCCTTTCTTTCATCTGAAAGAAGTCTGAAAGTGTTTTCTTCCTGCACTTTCACCCAAATAGGATAAGCCCTATGTTCCAATTCATCAAATGTCAAAGCCTTCAGCTTCTGATGTGTCCATCCAACTCCATGACATTTGAGCAACATAAAGTAGAGCTTCCTTCTATCCCTTTTCAATTAAGAGAGAATGTTGCTTGCCTTGTACTTCAGCATCACCTTACAATCCTGCTGAACTCTAAGAAGAATTTCCAAACCCCATATTTGATCTGAAATGGTCAAGTCTGGATTATCCATACAGCTTTCTTCCCAAGAATTGTACATCTGAACTACCTCTGGCATATCAAAATCAATTTGCAACTTCAAATCTCTCAGCCTTTCCCTAGCAAGCTCATCACCATACTCAAGTCTTTCTGGTTCAACAATCATCACACTTGAGTCTGAGCTAGCTCCATCACTTTCTTCTTCAGAAGTCACAACAAATGGTGACTTTTCCTTTTCACCTTGTTCCATCATTTGCTCAGCCAATCTTCTATCAAATTCAACCTGAGCTGCATTCTTTGGAACAATTTCTTCTACCAACTTACCCTTACCCTTATCTGTTGGTGCAATTGTTGGTAGGGTAGATGATAATACCTGAGTAGGAACATCTTTGATGATAGATGATGACTGGAATACATCACCTCCATATGCAGATCTGTCAACGCCCAAATTTCCTCTATCAGCGCCCAAAATACTTCTGTCAGCGTCCAAACTTGTCTTATCAACGCTTAAATATTTTCCCTCAGCGCCTTGTGTAACCTCTCTTAGCATATCTGTAAATGATAAATTTAAATTTGTTGGAGAGATTAAGGACGTATCAAAACCTTTTTGTTCCTTTAATGTAGTAAGAGCTTCAGCAATATCCAATGATTGACCATCTTGACTGCTCTTATCACTCAGATTTCTTGCTTCCTCCCCTTTGGAAGACTCCTCCATACCTCCCCTTGAATGAGCACTCTCCAAAACAACAATCCTCTCCCTCAATTCATTGAGTTCAAGGCCTTGGTTACTGACAATTTGTACTAAGTCTGCATTTTGCTTTTGCAAGCTAATGCAGACAGCCGTCAATTCTAAAAGCGTCATTGGTTCCAGTCTGCCCTCTTCCAAAATGGGGATTTGACCTCCCAAGTCAGGTTCATTGGGCAAGGATGAGGACTTAATTATGGTGGGACTGCCTTGGCCAGCTTCTAAGCCAGAACCAATAGTCCCAGCCTCATCCAGGTCACCAGCCACACTTGTGGTGGTGGTTCTCTCTGCTACATGGCTAGGACCACCAGAGGAGAACACTCCAGCAGTCCTTTGGCGTTTAATCAACCTATATTCTGGTGGTGTGGAAGATGGTGTAGAAGAAGGTGTAGATGTGGGTTGGTTAAGGGGTGTTTGGGATTGTGATGGTTGGGTGTCAGCGGTTGAAATAGGCATATCAACGCCCACATTAGATGTGTCAGCGTCGAAGGGATTTTGATCTATTTGCATTTGGTCAGGTGAAGGTAAAGGTTCAGGGATAGGTTCAAGTTGTGGTTGATGGTCAATATGAGGTTGGGGGTCTGGTTGGGGTTGTGCTGCTGCAATAACAGCAAGCATGGCTGGGGTTAAAGGTAGGTCTCTATGAGGTGGTGAATTCATCTTGGTAAAAATAGCCTTCTTTTGTTCAGGGATCTTATAAAAATCATTGTGATCCCTTGAACAATATCTTTGAGCATCAAAAACCATTTGCAGAAAACGGGGATAAGCTAAAGTCATTTTTGTCCCCTTGTTTTTACACATTCCTTCAAAAATCATTTTAGACCAGTTATAATTTTGCCCTGTTGCAATACACACAATAGCAGTTGCAATGGATCTATTGATCTCATTGTGTGCAGTACACTTGGGACTCAAACATTGAAGGAGAATGTGAATTAGATACTTCCAAGCTGGGGGAAATTCCTGCTTATGGTACTTATTAAGAGTACCTTCATCAGGAATAGGGTATCCCAAAGCCCTAAGCCCTTGTTCTATTTCAGATATGGGAAGAATGGTTATACCATCAGCATCATTAAGATGCAAGGCCTGGCGTACCAAGGCCTCAGTAACCACCCAAGGTCTCCCATGTACAATAGAAGTCAATGTGGTCACTCCATTAACTGTTGAGGAACTAACAGTGTTCCAAAACTGTTTAATGTGTGTGACTGGAATGAGTGGGGCATGAGAAAGAGCATACCTTAATGGGGATGCGTTCAAATACTCCACCATCTGAGTGTATTGAGGGAACAAAGTATTATCAGCAACAAGATAAGCAATCATGTTGTGTTGAGACTTGAACCCCAAATCCAATTCTGCTGAGTTAAATCTTGGTGCCATTGATGAAAGCTGTTAATTTGAAGTATAAAAGATGAAGGTTGATAAGAGAAAAGTGTTAGACAAGAATTATAGATACCCTGTTTAAAATAGGAGCCAAATTTATAGGAGTGGATGAATGCACGTGATTGGCCCAAAAATAGGCAAAGATTTTCAAAAATCAATCATGAAAATATTGAAAAAGTTTATAAGTTATCCCATGCATTTAATGAAAGTAACAACTCCTAAAATTACGGCTTGAAAATATGTCAAAAAGTAACAACTGGGTAGGTCCCATTGTTTGTCAACGGTCAAATATAACCCATCAACGCCCAACGGCTATAATCCTGTCAACGTTCGCCTAAAGCCATGTCAGCGTCCATTTTGGTCACAACAACGCTTGGAAAAATCTTGTCAGCGTCCAAAAATAAAATTGTTTTAAAAAGTGAAAAATGACCCTAACAAGTAATTTATCCTAGAGAAGATAACCAAAAGCTGATAATTATCATAGGGCGGCAAGCACTGTCCAGTTATGCACACTTGCATAAGCAAGATAGACATAACAGTCCTCTAGTGTCCCTTGCTAACCAAAATTCTTAACAACCAAGTTACCTCATAAAATCCTTGTTACTCCCAGGTAAAACCCATATCAAAATGATTCCCAAGCCTCCCATCAGACCACAACCAATTCTAGGCCAAAAATGTCTTGGCAGCATGCAAAGTTGATATACTATGCATGCTACAGTGCCTCATGGTTTAGTAAAACTAACCCATACTCACTAGTGGACACAATCTAGAATTGTGATGAGAGTATTCTAAGAATACCCAAGAGTCCTAAAGGTTCCTTAAACCTCCCCTTAAACTATGATACATGAGTTCTCAAAATATATATGAACATTAAAAATTTATGTCAAGATAGGAATATAAATATTCCAACCATCATCCATAAACAAAACATGTCCAAATAACTCTTCAAAGATCCATAAGCAACTCTGTATCCAATGGCATAAAGCTACCATTACCTACACATTTAGATGAAAACCACAAAACTAACATTTGTTGCTGACAGCGTCCCGACAACACTTATCAGCGTTGAAGGAACTTTTGTCAGCGTTAGACAATAATATCTCTAACAACGGCAAAATAACACTTGACAGCGTTACATTTACCTTTGTCAGTGTTAGAAAAATAATGTGGAAAATCTAAATCATCACAAAGACCAATAACAATGCATTATCCTGTACATACTTTTACAAAAAGATTCCAAAACACATATTAAGTGAGATTAACCATTCCAATATTTGTTACCAAATATTGAAATCTTCCAGCATCAAAAGGTTTAGTTAATAAATCAGCCACATTGTCTTCTGTGTCTACCCTATCTGGTTGTATTAAACCTTTCTCAAAGCAATCTCTTATAAAATGATGTCTAATTTCTATGTGTTTGGTTTTAGAATGATGTACAGGATTTTTAATAATGCATAAAGTACTGTTATTGTCTACAAAAATCTTGGTATGCATAAAATTATACCCATAATCCAACAGCTGGTTCTGAATCCATAAGACTTGTCCACAACAAGCAGCTGCTGCAACATATTCTGCTTCAGTTGTAGAGTTTGCCACCACTGTTTGTTTCTTGCATTGCCAAGATATTAATCTGCTCCCAAGAAATTGGCATCCACCAGTTGTGGATTTCCTATCAAACTTGTCACCACCATAGTCACTGTCTGAATATGCAATAAGATCCAATGGAGAATCTTTTGGGTACCATAATCCAAGATCTGGATAACACCTTAGGTACCTAAAAATCCTCTTCACAGCAAAAAGGTGACATTCTTTGGGAGTCACTTGATGGCGTGCACATGCACACACAGCAAACATGATGTCAGGTCTTGAGGCTGTAAGATACATCAATGATCCAATCATTGATCTATAGTGCCTAACATCCACATCCTTTCCAGCTCCAATTTTTCCCCAAGGATGTTGCCTATCCATAGGAGTGGAAGCCTCCTTTTCATGTGGAGAAAAACCATATTTCTTCAAGATTTCAGCTACATACTTGTCTTGGGAGATGAAGATACCATCTTCTTTCTGCTGAACTTGTAACCCTAGAAAGAAGTTCATCTCACCCATGGCACTCATCTTGAATTTATCTGTCATGAGCTTGGAAAAGTCCTCACTCATTTTTGGATCAGTAGACCCAAAAATGATGTCATCAACATAGACCTGCACAAGCAACACATGTTTTCCTTTCTTCTTTGTAAACAGTGTCTGATCTATGGTGCCCCTTTTGAAACCATTTTCCACCATGTAGGTGGACAATGTACCATACCATGCTCTTGGGGCTTGATGAAGTCCATACATTGCTTTCTTCACTCTATAAACCTTGTCTGGATTCTCAGGATCTTCAAAACCAGGAGGTTGCATGACATATACTTCCTCAACAATTGTCCCATAGAGGAAAGCACTCTTCACATCCATTTGGTAAACAGTAAAATTCATACAAGAGGCATAAGCTAGAAAAATTCTTATAGCTTCAATTCTTGCAACTGGTGCAAAAACTTCTTCATAATCAATTCCTTCCTCTTGTGTATAACCCTGAGCTACCAAACGTGCCTTGTTTCTGACCACAATGCCTCTTTCATCTTTCTTGTTCCTTAGAACCCATCTTGTCCCAATTGGTCTCACATATCTAGGACAATCAACCAGCTCCCAAACATCTTGTATAGCAAATTGGTGAAGCTCATCCTGCATTGCTTCCACCCAGCTAGGTTCTTTGAGAGCATCAAAAATTTTCTTGGGTTCTTCCTGTGACAGAAAACAGGCAAACAAACATGCTTGTACAAGAGGGGTATCAACCTTCTTGTGTATATTGGCAATAAATCCACCAAGACCTTGATGGGATCTTCTTGTCTGAACTGGAGCCATAACATCACCAATGATCTGAGATGTGGGGTGATCCTTTGCTATGGAAGTGAGAACTCCTCCTTCAATAAGTCTGGTGTCCTCAATTTCACGCTCCATGTTGCCAATATCTTCTTCATCTGACTCTGTTTGATCAACACGAATCTCTTCATGGACATGGGAAGGTCCACCTTGTTCAAAATGTGAAGAGAAAAGATGTGCAAAGGTGTTGTCAAATTCTGATCCTTGTTTGTCAGCGTTAGGGCTAACAACGCTTGAACTGCTTGTGTCAGCGTCTGATCCATCAGCGTCTGAATTGCTCTTGTCAGCGCTTGATTTCCCTTTGTCAGCGCCTGAAGAAGTATGCACGTTTGTATGTGGTGGTATCTGAAAACCACCATTATCCTTTCTAGCAGCAGCAGCAGCAGCATAGTACTCATCTGTCCATATAGGAAGTGTAACATATTCTTGTGTGGGAGATGATTCAACTGCTGGTGGTCCATCCTCCTTAGCAACCTGTATACCTGAAACATTACCAATTCTCTTTTCCAAAACACTTGAAGTTACCTTCACAATGTCTGGATCAGTAACAGGCATATAATTTAAAGCTCTAGATAAAGGTTCTAAGTCAAACAACCAATTTGGACCACTCTCAGGATCACTAGGTTTACTCTCTAAAAACCTAACATGTACCTTTTCAAGTATACGTTTTTCCTTTTTAATGTAAACCCTATATCCTTTACTCTGCACTGAATAACCCATGAAGTAGCCTTCATCACCTTTTGAATCAAATTTACCTAGGGCCTCACTAGTTTCTAGAACAACTACATGACATCCAAAAGGCTTGAGAAAGCCAATATTGGGCTTCCTTCCCCAAAGTAATTCATAAGGTGTCTTATTATGTATCTTGTTGACCAATGCCCTATTTTGAACATAACAAGCTGTGTTAACAGCTTCAGCCCAAAAGGCTATAGGAAAGTGGGCATCAGCCAACATGGTTCTGGCTGCTTCAATAAGGGTCCTATTCTTCCTTTCAGCAACCCCATTTTGTTGTGGGGTTCTAGCTATGCTAAACTGCCTAGTAATCCCTTTCTTGGCACAAAAATCATCTAACAACTGATTTCTAAACTCACCCCCATTGTCACTTCTAATAATTTTGACCTCATTACCATTCTTCTTTTCAATTTGGGTAATGAAATTAATCAGACTTAGGGCAGTTTCACTTTTCTTGGCTAAAAAGAAAGTCCATGTAAACCTGGAGTAATCATCAGTAATAACAAAACAATATGATTTACCCTTCAAACTTTCTATATTAGTTGGACCAAAGAGGTCCATATGCAATAAGTGAAGTGGTTTAGAACTAGAGTGCACCTGTTTAGACCTGAATGAGACCTTGTGCTGCTTGCCCTTAAGACATGCGACACAAGAGTGGTCATTGTGGAAAGCCTTTTCAGGCAAACCATCAACTAAACCAAGCCTCACAAGTCTGTTGATATTCTTAAAGTTTATGTGCCCTAATCTCCTGTGCCAAAGATTACTTTCATCTACTGAGGCTTTAGCATATAGACATGACATTTTATTATTTACCTTAATTCCATTAAGATTCACATTATATATGTCTTTATGCCTTGGTGTTCTAAAATCTATGTATTTCTCCTCAGGGAGCTTATAATCTTTGCTTAACACCAAGCACTCAGTATCTGTGAAAAGAACCTTATTTTTGTTATCACACACTTGTGATACACTAAACAAATTATAATCCAGTTCTTTTACCAAGAAGACATTCTCAAACCGTAGATTGTTGGTGACAAGGGTTCCTTTTCCAGTGATGGTGCCGTAGCCCCCTCCAAAGTATACCTTATCACCATCTTGAATAGGAGAGAAATTGGTCAGATAGTCTTCCTTTCCTGTCATGTGCCTTGAGCATCCACTATCCCAGTATCCATAATCATTGATCTTCTTCTGAATGCCCTGCACATAAAGAAAACACATTAGTTTTCTTTGGGAACCCAAGCCTTAGGAGACTTGGATTCATTTGGTTGTTCAACAAGAACAGACTTGGTTCTCATAACAACCCCATTTTCATCCCTGTTTGAATGAAATTCCCAGTTAACCCCAATTGGTGTTGACAATGCCTTTGAAATATAATGAAACCTGTTGCATGTCATAGAAATACCAGTATTATTAGGGTTTTGGTCTTGTTTTGGTCTCCATGTTAAGCTAGTAGAAGCTTTAGACCTATTTCCCTGTGGTTGCAAATACCTAGGTTTAGCAGTGTGTGTGTCAGCGCTGAAATTTCTCTTGTCAGCGCCCCGATTGCTCCTATCAGCGTTGAACCTAGGGTTTGCTACAGGAACCCATTGCCTATTTGACCAAGTGTTTGACTTTTGAAAAGGTCTTAGGCCTTGTGTGTTAGACCCTCTAGAAAAGAATGGGGCTGGTCTAACAACTTGTGAACTTTTGTTCACAAAGGTATTGGGTCTGACAGTGTTTGACCTATGTTGACTTTTGTCAGCGCTGAAATGGTTCCTATCAGCGTTGACATTGGAAGCGTTGACACATTTGTATGCCAAATGTGAGAAGCTACCACATGTGTAACAAGCTTTTCTAGACATAGTCTTAGGTCTAGAAGAAAAGAAGCCTGTTCCATGGTTACTAACTTGGCTTTTTGGTGACCTAGTATTCCTATACATCTCTGCATACTTAACACTAGGTTTTCTAACATTTTGAGGGCCAAGGTCAACAGCTTTGCCAGTGGTAGGGTGTGTGATCTTAATAGGTTTAGGATCAAGGCTCGTGATTGGTGTGGGCTCATTTGGACTTTCACACAGTAACCCTCCCTTAACAAACAAGGTGTGGTTAGCTTTCTTCCACTCATCTAGGTCAGTCAGCTTTTGCTTGTATTCCTCAACTGGGGAAATCACTCTAGGTGGAGGAATGAATTCCTCCTCTTGACATTCTGGCAAGCCAGTCCAAGATAAGTCCTTTGATTGGACACCATAGAAATCCCCAGCTGGTGGTGGAACAACAGTATAATTATTCATCCCAATCCCACTCATATCTTTAGAGTCTCTTTGTTTGCTAACACACTCTCCTAGGGATTGTGTGGCCTTATCAAATCTCTGGATTTTAAGACTCACATTATCTTTATTTTTGTTAGCCTCCTCTAACTGAGCTATCAAATCAAGATTAACCCTATTTACTATATCTTGAACATCTTTACTCTGAAATAACTCATGTTTTAAGATGTTTATTTGATCCTTTAAATCAAACTCCATTTTCTTATACTCAGCTACTGTCTTTTCTGTTTGGGTAAGAGCAATTTGATAATTAGATACTTTGCATCTTTCAGTACTTGCCTCATCTAATAATTTAACTATCTCTTGTTTTAATTTCTCAGTATTTAAACGACAACCCTTAGAACAGAAAGCATCATCATATACCTCATTATCTGATGAAGAGGAGGAGTGTGCCATGAGAGCATATTCAGCATGCTCTTCTTTAACTTCAGCAACCAAAGCTCTGTCCTCTTCCTCATTCTTAGCCATCCAGCTCCAATCCCATTCTCCAACACCATCAATTTGTTGAACAGCAACCATGGCCTTGGGATCTGGGCTCTTAATCATTTGGCTTGAAGGCTTCCCAGCATCAGATCTTCTTGGAGATCTACATTCCCTCATAAAGTGCCCCATCCTATGACAGTTGTAGCACTCCACCTTGGACTTGTCAAAGCCAGCAACATCCTTAGCATTAAAGGTCATCTTCTTCTTGAACCTTTTATTGAACCTGTTTGCTCTTAAACTTACAAGAGCCATAGTCCACTTGATGTCCATCTCTTCCAATTGTTCATCACTTATCTGCTCAAGATCTTCATATGTAATCCTTGAATCACTGGGCAAAGAGGCAATGAATGCACACACAGTATCAAGATCAAAACCAGCAGGTTTAATTCTATCAGCGCCATGATTGTGTGTGTCAGCGCTTGAGTACAAAGCGTTGACAGGATATGATCCAGCGCTGACAGATTGACATCCAGCGCTGACACCTTGAGATCCAGTTGCTGAATGTCCATAGAAGTTCATGGAATCAAATTGGCCTTCACTTTGTGAGAAGAAGGCCATGTTGCTGCTGGAAGATTTATTATCACTTTCCAATTGCCATTCATTCTCCAACAGTCTTAGTTTGTTGAAGATGTCATCAAACCTGGAAGTCTTGTGAGTGTTATTGACAAGAATAGATCTTGTCTCAATCTTCCATACATCACCAAGGCTTTTGAGAAAAGTAGCATTCAATTCAGGGTCATCAATCTGTTTTCCCATGAAGGAAAGTTGACTTGTGATGTCAAGAAGTCTACTTCTCACACTGCTGAGATTCTCATTAGGTTGAGCTTTAAAGACAGCATACTCATGCAATAGTTGCTTCTTCTTTTCTTCTTTTGTATCAGCATTGCCACCATGTGCTACTTCAAGAGCTTCCCAAAGCTCTTTTGCAGACTCAAAGCGTTTGTACTTGTGCTGATTCTCATGACCTAGGGCATGTTTCAAGATGTTCAAGATTTTCATGTCCACCCTCTTCTTGGCTATGTCTTCAACAGCTACAGCTCTCCCATCTTCAGGCTTTTCCACCTTATCAGATTCAGGACAATTAGGAACAGCTGTCCTTGTGGCAATTGCAGCAGTAATCTTTGCTGCTTTATCGAATGTGTTCCCATATTCGATAATCTCCCAAAGAGTGTAGTCATGAATAGCTATATATTGCTCAAAATTGGACTTCCAAAGCTCAAAGTTCCTGGCATCAAACATGGGAATTTTGATACTAGGGTTTGAGAAGTTGTTTTGTAGCAAAGCAGGAGGTTGATTTGTGCCAGACATGATGTTTTTAGGGTTTTGAGAATTTTAGGGTTTTTAGGGTTTTTGGTGTTTTAGGGTTCTTGCGTTACTTAAAGATCAAAAGTTTCTCAACAAGCTCTGATACCACTTGTTGATCCCAAACTTAGATCGATTAAGCTTTGTGTATACGAGATTAGATCAAGTACTACACGTAGAGAAACCTTTGCTTATGAATAAAGTAACAAAGTGTTATGCGGAATTAACACTTGATCTAAAACACAATGATGTTAAACAAACTTTCACTTGTATTAGAATAATCGTACTTGGTTACAATGAAAGGGTTTAACAATCGAAAACTTATGAAAAACTGATATATAAACATTAACCTAAAAGATCTTCTTTTATAGAACAAGAAGTCTTGTACAATAAGCTACGAATCAACTATTCTAGGTAAAGATAAACATAGAAAATACATTGTCGTTTCTATCCTTACTAGAAGTATTCTAGAATATAATAAACGTGTAGCTCACATCTTCCATCAGTGCTTGTCTTCAATCTGTCAACGCTTGACTTTAACTTGTCAACGCTTATGCTGTCAGCACTCACTTTGCTCTTGTCAACGCTTAAGTTGTTCTTGTCAGCGTTCAAGTGTTCTGGCCTAGATTTATTCCCAACAGTATTGTCCGATATCGGACAATACATGTCAGCGTTTGAACTCATATATCGGACAACACTGTCAATGCTAACAGCGTTGACTTATTCTGTCAGCGTCAAAATTAAGCCTGTCAGCGCCTAAATAACAAACGTCAGCGTCAACTTTAAACCTTGTCAGCGTCTTGTCCCAAACGCTGACGTCATCAGCGTCTCATCCATGCCTTGTCAGCGTCACACCAACATCTATCAGCGTCTAAATAACTCCTATCAGCGGCTAATTGATCTAGGGTTTTATAAACCCTAAATCATTATTTCATGTGAAAATCCATAAACTGTAGTGAACTTCGACAGAGAATAACTTCTTCATAAATGCTCAGATCGAATATCCCTTCGTTGAGATCCTAGACATAAGTGTCAAGAACCTACAGATCGAATTTCACGACGATCCAACGATTAACGAAGGAGAAATCGCGTTTTTACTATAACTGTTCACAGAAAACAGCATATGACCCCTGCTGACTTCGACGCTTAATAACTTTTTCTTGGGGATAGATCTCGACAATCCCTCCAGTGGATATCTAGATATATGTATGTAGAACACACATATAAAATTTCGTGGCGATCCAACGGTTCAATAAAAAGTTATGGCCTTCTGAATACTTCTGCGCACACAAAAACGTCCAGAAAAACCCTAGACGGATTTTTTTTCTTTTCACCATACACGAACACCTTGTTGGTCCTAGCATCACGAGCCACGAGGCTCTGATACCAATTGTGGAAACCTTGGTTTCCGGATCTTTTAAGCTACTAGGAATGCATCATGTTCATATGATTATACAATCAAAGCGGAATTAGAACACGACACATTAACAAGGTGTTTAGGCACGAGTAACATGAATTAAAACAAATGGATTGTTAACTATATTAATAATTAACAACCACTAGACGTGTATACATTGAATCCTACGTCTAGTCGACACACGCTTTAGGTTTACATTGTGAATATGAATGATATGAAAAACCTAATAACCCTTGGTTCCTTTTATAGTGTAAGGATTAGGGTTTTACAAGAGATAAGAATAAATAAACATGTGAATCTTCTATTTAAATAAACTTATGCAGAATATTTCTTGCATGTTTATCTAAATATAAGCTTCCATAAGCTTCTTGTCTACATTCTTGTCAACTCTTGAATTGCATGTAACAACTCTTGAATTGCACACGACAACTCTTAAGCCAACAACGCTGGATTTACTCTTGTCAACGCCTAGATTGGTCTTGACAACGCTTGGACAATAACTTCATGTTTTCTTCGTTTTTGAGTTTCTGCCACATCAACTTTTTGACCCAACAGTTCTCAGTGTCACACGCACTTGCAGTTGAAGATTTCTTCAAGAGATGTAGTAACTTCTCTTATACCGCCTGTTTTGGTATAAGGTACTTTAGAGAAGTTGTACCTTTTTTAATACCGCCTTTTGGTATAGGGTACGTTTAAGACTTCTCTACATCGCTCTTCATTCTACTATAGTGCAAGCTTAAGTTCAAGTTTGGGGAATTCTACTTCAGTTTCAAGTTTGGATTATCGGGTTATCTTCATCAATGGTCACAATCAATAGCCAACAAAATTGATAAGGGGATTCAGTTCGGGGTGATCTTGAGAGAATCTTGTTTAGAGAGATATTGTTGACATCTTCTCACACAGTAATGGTTACTAAGTAAGCTGTTCCAGTTGGCTTACCACGTACACACACGAAGGATGATTCCCTTAATAGGTATCATCCTAGAGGGAGAAATGTGTACATGCGGGGTCACTTGACTTTGGTGTTACCGTTTCTACATAAAGGGATAAGTTGTCTACATTCGGGACTTAAATGACTTTGATGTGGCAACTTTTTATCATCACTGTCCTGTCAGGAGAAATGTGTACTTCCTGGACTTAATTAACTCTGGTGCTACAATTTGACTTCATGTTCGGGATAAAGTGTGTACTTCTAGTAATATCTCATAGAATCAAGACTGGGATTGCTTCAATTTGTGAGAAAATGTTGATGACGTTATCACCTTACAGATTTCCTCTGAAGGATCTGTTTGGGAGGGAGCAGTCTTTACTGCTTGTTTTATGAAAGGCCTTCTAGTTGGGAGGGAGTAAAACTCAACTAGATTCTACAAAGCTGAAGAAATAGAGCTGGAGTATTCAAGAAGATGAAGGTCGCTGAAGACTGTCTCAAGGAATGCTGGAATTCAAGCTTATCATTTTTCTTTATTTTTGCTTGTAGGAATCATTGTAACCAACTCACGTGAGTCACCATCTTGGAGGAAGATTGTTAGACTTACTTTTTGGTAAGCTGACGCCTTTCACGTGAGTTGGAATAGACTTATATCCATTTGGTATACGCATGGACTAATTATGTAAAGGATAGATAGTCTTGTATTGGTAGGCCTATAAATACCCCCATGACTCTCCATGGGGGTGTGGAAGTTTTTTCATTTTGTATTGTTTCACTTGGAATAATACACACACATTCCTTCACCTCTCTCTAACTTTCTCTCACTAGAACTATCAATGTTCATCATGTTCTTTGATCATCCTCTACCTCCCGAACCATGGTGGTTTTTGATGCTTGTCAAAAAGCAACACTTGATCTCCAATGTTAAAAACCCGGTTTTTAATTTTTGAGTCATGAAAATTTTTAGTTTTTTGCTTGTAAATCAATGAATTTTCATAAGAAATATCTCTCAATTCATCCAATTCATTTATTTGCATTTTTTGGTGTTTTCTCGCGGTCTCCATATCATCATTACAATGCTTAAGGGCCCAATAAGCTTTATGTTCGAGTTCAATTGGCAAGTGACAATTCTTCCCATACACAAGCTTATAAGGAGTGCACCCGATGGGCGTCTTATGAGCGGTCCGAAAGGCCCATAAAGCATCGTCCAACTTATCCGACCAAGATTGTCGGTTTTCCCCAGTCGATCTCTCCAAGATCCTTTTTAACGCTCGGTTTGAAACCTCTACTTGCCCACTCGTTTGTGGGTGATAAGGCGTACAAAGCCGATGTGTAACCCCATATTTCCTTAGGACCCTTTCGAATTGGTCGTTACAAAAATGGGTTCCACGATCGCTTATGATCGCAAGAGGGGTTCTAAACCGAGAAAACAAGCTTTTCAAAAACTTGACTACCACACTAGCATCGTTGGTGGGAAAAACCTTAGCTTCCACAAACTTAGATAGGTAGTCAACGATGACAAGGATGTACTTATTACCACGAGATGATGGGAACGGCCCCATAAAGTCAATTCCCCAAACGTCAAAGATCTCACACACTTGGATGATATTTTGTGGTATTTCATCATTTTGTGAGGCTTTTCCTTGTCGTTGGCATGAGTCACACGACTTCAAAAGTGCATGTGCATCTCAGTAAATAGTAGGCCAAAAGAAACCGGAATCAAAGATCTTCTTAGCCGTGAGATTAGCACCGTGTTGACCACCCGTGGGTCCCTCGTGACAAGCTCTAAGGATATTAGAAGCTTCGGTGCCAAAGACACAACGTCGAATGATTTGATCCGCACAAGTCCGAAATAGATAAGGGTCGTTCCAAAAGTAGAACTTGACGTCACGAAAGAATTTTCGTTTTTGTTGAGTCGTCATACCCTGGATGATGAAGTTGCCCGCATGGTAATTTTCGATGTCCGCAAACCATGAGGTGGATGAATCAAGCTTAGAATTCACTACACCAAGTGTCTCGAGAGGAAATATTTCGGTGATTTCCTTTGTCTCATAAACACTTTGGTGAGGATCTTCCAAACGAGAAAGATGATCGGCTGCTAGATTCTCGGCTCCTTTTTTGTCAAGGATTTTGTGATCAAATTCTTGTAGGAGGAGAATCCAACGAAGTATCTCGGCTTTGCATCTTGCTTAGCCATGAGATACTTGATAGCCGAGTGATCCGTATACACTATGCATTTAGTCAAGACGAGGTAAGGTCGGAATTTCTCAAATGCATACACCACGGAAAGGAAGTCCTTTTCCATTGTAGTGTATTTTAGTTGAGCCTCGGTCATCGTCTTACTAGCATAGTGAATAGGCAAGAAGTGTTTTTCATGACGTTGCCCCAATACGGCCCCGATAGCGTAGTCACTAGCATCACACATGACCTCAAAGGGGAGGTTCCAATTGGGAGAAACAAGAATGGGAGCTTCGGTAAGTTTCCTCTTAAGGATTTCAAAGGCTCGTACACAATCTTCGTTAAAGACAAAAGGTGCATCTTTTTCGAGGAGATGTGTAATAGGTCGAGAAATCATTGAAAAATCCTTGATGAATCGACGATAAAAGCCCGCGCGGCCTAGGAAACTCCTAACTCCCTTAACGGTTTTGGGATGAGGTAATTTGGCGATGACGTCTACCTAAGCTTTGTCTACCTCAATCCCCGCTTTCGAAACCTTGTGCCCTAAGACGATTCCACTTTTAACCATAAAATGACATTTTTCCCAATTAAGCACAAGGTTGGTTTCCTCACAACGCTTCAACATTCTCTCAAGATTCGACAAACACGAAGTGAACGAACAACCAAACACAGAAAAATCATCCATAAAGACTTCCATCGCCTTCTCGATCATGTCATGAAAAATAGCCATCATGCACATTTGAAAGGTTCATGGGGCATTGCAAAGTCCGAATGGCATTCTACGATAAGCAAACGTTCCATATGGACACGTAAACGTAGTTTTTTCTTGATCACGAGGATCGATGGGAATTTGGAAGTAACCGGAAAAACCATCTAAAAAGCAATAGAAATCGTTTCCCGCAAGACGCTCCAACATTTGGTCCATGAAGGGCAAGGGAAAATGGTCTTTTCGAGTGGCGTCATTCAACTTACGATAGTCGATACACACCCTCCAACCGGTCACGAGTCGAGTTGGATTCAACTCGTTGGCATAGTTTGGCACAATGGTCATTTCTCCCTTCTTAGGGACACAATGAATAGGACTCACCCAAGGGATATCGGAAATAGGGTAAATCATTCCCGCGTCAAGGAGTTTTAGGACCTCCTTTTTGATGACGTCGTGAATTTTGGGGTTCACCCTCCTTTGACATTGGATTGCGGGTTTGTAGTCCTCCTCCATTAAGATTTTGTGGGTACAAAATTTGGGATCGATCCCCTTAATGTCGGATAATTTCCACGCAATTGCCCCCTTGTGATTCTTTAGAACATCGACAAGTGCGGTTTTTTCATCATTCGAAATATCTTTCGCAATAATAACCGGCAACTTGTCGTCCTCCTCTGAAAATACATATTCAAGGTGAGGAGGTAAATCTTTCAACTCGAGGATTGGTGGTTCCTCAATTGAAGATTTGGGCTCGATACTCATAACCTCCTCGGGTGGAGGAAATGGGAAATCGTTAAGAAAATCCTTGATAATCGAGAAGTCCTCATCGTTGTCGAGGTCTTCGTCACAAGTACGTGGAACATCGAATTCTTTCAACGTAAAACCACCACCTTGAAATGGAGTGATGCTTGGTGTCGAATTATCAAGAATGGGATCAAGCATAGTGGGATTGCCACTATTTTCATCATCACCAAAACCTAGAACTTCTTGTGAAAATTCCTCGCAAACAACGTCGATCATATCAACGAGTTTATGGTTACAACGGAATAAACATGAGAAATTTGAGAATTTTGAGTTTCGTTTATAACAAGTTCGTCGTCGTTGAAACGTAAGGTGATATTCTAGCATGCACATCAATTAAAGCCATAGACGTATCTAAAAACGAACGACCTAAAATAAGAGGAACTTGAGGATCCGTGGGAATATCGACGAATATAAAGTCTACGGGATAATAGAACTTTCCCACTTTCACAAAAACGTCTTCGGCCAATCCACATGAGAGAATCGTGGAATGATCGGCCAACTCGATAGACATTAGTGAAGGAGTAAGATTAGGAAGATTGAGCGACTTGAAGATTGCAAGTGGCATCAAGTTAATACTAGCACCAAGATCTGTCAAGGCATAGCATTCTTCCATATCTTGGATTGCACATGGAATCAAGAATTTACCGGGATCACCGACTTTTTGAGGTATGCGGTTAAGATAAACCGATGAACAACTAGATAATTGTTGCAATTCCTCCTTGTTATTAAACATACTCTTAAAGTTAGCGGCAAATCGAGGCATCATGACCAAAGCATCGGCAAAACTCACATTAAAATGAACGTCACGAAACATTTTCATAAAAAGCTCAAATTGGTAATTATCGCGCTCTTGACGTTTCTCCTTTCTAAGTCTCGATGGATAGGGCAAAGGTGGTGTGGGTTGAGGCATAGGCATAGCCTTTGGAATCTCGGGTTCCAAATGTGGTAATGGGTCAACCGTAGGTGTGGCATGAGCGGTACTTCGTGGGATTTGGACATGCTCCTTTTCGACCACAACCTCGGGTTCTTCCTCAATTGCTTCCTCCGTAGGAGCAATTGGTTGAGGAGTCGGTTCCTTAAGTGTCTTACCACTACGTGTGGTAATCACTTTCATCTCTCCCTTAGGGTTCGATATGGTATTGCTAGGAAGACTACTCGAAGACGGTTTGCACATTATAGCCTTAAACATGGATAAAATTTTATCCTCAAACATAGATTGCCTCTTCTCGGCCTTAATCATCTCTTGTTTTATTTCATGTTGCCCTTGTTCCATTTTTTGTTGATTTTGTTGTAACCTAGTTACATTTCCCTCTATTTTGTTTGTATGGATCTTAAGCTCATTTGCTAACTCATTTTTCAACTCCTTTTTCAAGTCATTCTTAAACTTGGATCTTAGGCTAATGATCTCTCTTTGAATATTATCAAACCTAGCATCGTTTCCATTTGCGTATTCAACAAATTCATTTGGAAGATCTTTCAAAGTTTGCAAACCCTTGTTGTTGTTTTAAAAATCATTGTTTTGATTTTTGTTTGAAACTTGATTATTATTAGCCCCTTGATTCCCATAGTTGTTTCCTTTGTAATTGTTTTTGACACCAACTTGATTGTTTTGATAGTTGTTGTTAGCATTTTGATTGGGAGCAAAACCCGGTGGAGTCAATTGATTAGAGCGGGTAACTTGACCGTTTTGGTTGTAAGTTCTCGTGGCCGCGTAGGCACTCGAAGTGTTACCAACGTTGGTAATGCACTCGGAGAAATCATGACCTCCACCACAATACATACATGAAACCTCAACCGCTTTAGCCGTAGCGGGAGCACTTTGTTCACCAACTTTGAATTCAATTAAAAGTCCTTTAAGCTTATTAAAGATTTTGTTTTCCAAGTTCGCCTCAATTTGGCAAGCATCGATGGTATTGGACAATGAAGGTGAAGCCGAAGACGAAGCCTTATGAACACTCGATGTGTTATGAGGACTATACACCTTAGATCTATTCTCAATTATCAACAATGCTTCCTCAACCATTTTACACAAAAAATTACCACCCGCGACGACATTTAGATAATCCCTTTCATGATCATTTAAACCATTGTAAAACGTGTCAATTTGATGCAAGTAGGAAAAACCTTGATGAGGACACTCATGTAACATTTCCTTAAACCTATTCCAAGCCGTTGAAAAACTCTCATTAAATTCTTGTGAAAATTTTGAAATCTCGTTTTTCAAATGCGTAGTTTTAGAGGGCGGGAAAAATTGGTTCACAAACTTAGAAACGAGATCCTTCCACGTCAATATAGAATTAGGTGGCTCTTTCTCTAACCAAATTTTAGCGGGACCCGCTAAGGAATACGGAAAAAGCATAATCTTAATCGAATCATTAGCAACATCCTTAAATTTGCAAGTGGCGGTAAGACGATTGAATTGGCGGATATGGTTGTGCGGGTTGTCCTTTTCATCACCACGGAATTTGTTGTTTTGGATCATCGACAACAAACCCGTTTTCACTTAAAAATTCTCCACAAGGATAGCGGGAATCACAATAGCCTCTCCATAACCCTCGGTGGGTGCTTGAAGTAACTTCATCATAGTTCGATTCGCCATGGTTGCTTCTTCTTCTACGATAGGTTCGTCAATAGGAGACTCCTCACTAGAAAGATTAGGAGTAGGTGTGGACTCCTTTCGTTTTTTCGTTTACGTGCACGTCTTGCTTGATTACGAGTAAGCATAAACGTCACGTACAACGTGGGGATGAGCAAAGAAGATTCTTTTTGGTGTTTTTAATTTTTCCATTTTTTTGTGGTTTTTGATTGTTTTTACTTTTTTTTTGATTTTGTGATTGTATTAGGTAGACAAAAATCTACAAATCTCCTCCTTAATCAAATCTCTTGATTAAAGAAGCCTCAAGGAATAAAAACGATCACGTGAAGTGAACGCCTTCGATGACTTTAGAACGTTGGTGGAACACCAAAATGTTCAAGAGGGTTTAATCAAATGAAACCAAGAAAATATATATGATACTTAGATAATACTTTGGTTGGCAAACCCTCGATTAGCCATTTTTTTATCTAAACACACACAAGCAAGCGGGGAAACGAGGCGGCACGAAGTACTTAAGAGCCTTTTTCCTTAGGGTATATTTTATAATACCCGCCTTATACCCACCTTATAGTTTGTGTTTTTCAAAATTAAGCTTCACAAAAGTATTTATCTATTTTGCCTTTTCTTTCTCGTTTGAGATTCAAATACAATGATTGAGTAATGACCTCCCAATCAAGGTTGTGTTTTCACACTTTTGGAGTACTTGTGAATTTATTGTTCTACGTATACAATATAGTAATAGTATTCAAACAAAAAACGAAAACCGATAATACGTATTAGTAGAGTGCTACTAATACAAATAGATATTATGGTTAGTATAAAAACAACAATTGTTCAAATCAAAACACAACAAGCCTTCCCGGCAGCGGCGCCAAAATGATGGTTTTTAAAGTACACTTGTTTTAGGAAAAACAAGATGTAACAAGGGTAAGTACGACGGTTTAGGAAAACCGTGCACAAATGACCCAAAGTGTGGATCGTTCTCAAGGAGGCTAGTGTGTTTTGTAAGAAATGATTAATGATGTGATTATGATTTATGAGAAAAGGAAAATAGAAAAGAGATTAGAAGAGAATGGCGGTTACGATTATGAATTAAACTAAGACGAAAAGTCGTGCACGTAAAGCCGTAAAAAGTGACCAAATTAAAAAATTACCCTAAAAATTCCTAGAAAATTGAAATAAATCCACAAAAATGTAATTAGAGTTTACAAAAAAATCAAAAATCACTTAAACCTTTTATTTAATTAAATATTAATTTTTTAATGCTAATTAAAGCCCAAAAAATCAATTTAATTAACAAAAAGCCCAAAATGAGATTTTTTAACTTGTAAACCTCTAAAATGACTTAAATAAATTTAAAACTATTTTTGAAAATTTTAAAATTAATTAAAACTATTTAAAAACAATTAAAAACTATTAAAACTTAATATAATTCTAAAAATTAATCTAATGACAATAAAATTAATCTAAAAATTATAAATTTCCTAACTTAATGTATTTAAACTATGAAAAATGAAAAAATTGTAAAAATCTAAATTTTAATTTTTAATAATAAAATATTAATAAAAAATCCAAAATTTATAAAAAATTCTAAAAAGTTGCAAACTAGTTTATTTTAACCTAAATAAAACATAAATGGACTATAAATTACAAAAATACCCCTATTGGGCCTTGAAATGGGCCAAAAGTCCAAACAGACCCCTTAATGGGCTTTTTTATGGCCCAATAAGAATAATGTTGTCCAAATAAGCCCAAAACATCCAGTCTGACTTAAAATTTGATTTTAAGAACAAAACTCTGAAGGCCCAAAAGCTAAAAATATGTTTAAGCTAACTTATTTCAAAGCAGCTTATTCTTAATGTGCTTTTTGGCCCATTAAGCTATAAGCTGATGCCATAAGCTAAAATTTGACACATAGGCTTGTTTTGAGTTACCAAAGAGATCTGTAAAAAGAAAATTTGAAAAAGAACAAGAAATAAGCCTGAAATAAGCCAAGACTCTCTTTACAAAACGACAAAATAGTCGTTTTTGAGTTCTAGACCACCTCAAGTGCTGATTCAAGTTTCAAAAGGTTTTAAATGACTTAATTAAGAAAAATAATCAAAAAGTTTTCCAATAAGAACAAGCAATAAGCCAGAACATGCAATTAAGCACTTATATAAAATTCAACTTGATGAGTTTTCTAGTCAAACTTAAAAGACAAACTCTAATAAGCTCCAAATCAAATCAATGGGTCAAATAAGGAAGATCTATCACAAAAATAAGTTGTTGCAAGTCTGGATAAGCCAAAATGGCGTATGAATAAGCTGTTTGATATTTAACACTAGCATGGGCTAGTTTTGGAGGTTCAGCAGTGCGAAAAGTTTCCACTGCTTGTCCTTTTTGACTTTTTGTCTTTTTGTCTTTTTGTCTTTTGTGACTTTTTGTGGATTCAGGTTAAGCAAAGGCACCCAAATGATCAATTAATCACAAGGAGTCAATAACAACAATCAAATCACAATTTCAATCAGCCAATTAATACAGTTTAATCACAAGATCACCAGACCTTGCCCAGATATGAACAATAAGCAGTTTTCACCAAATAAGCGCTTTTAGCAAAAATAAGCCAGCCAAACTTCACCAAATGCATACACAAGCTATAAATAATTCAAATGAACAAATATAAGCAGGTTTCATGCATTGATTCAAAGTTTAGATCAAGATTCAAGCTAATGAATGTTACTGATGAACACTAAACAAGCAGTTATGATACTTAGCTGATATACTTGACCAAAAATCCAATTTCAAACACTCAAATATTCTTAACAGGTTACACAAACTTTGATTTAACACTTGTTAGCCCTAAACATGCATACACTCTAGGTGTTTCCAAAATCTTAGGTCAAAAATAGCAAAATCAACTTAGTTATAGCACAATGTTAGATTTGATGTTTTAAAGCTGAAAACTTGCAGATATTAGCACACAACCAAGTATTAAGCATATACAAACACTAAACAACACCTTCTAATAACTCAATAACAACTTATGATCTTAAACAGGTTAACCCAAACACCCCTTATCTTTTTCAAATCCAACTTTAACAAAGTATAATTGTGATTTAGTGTAACCCAAGCCCAATCAAACATAATAACAAGTATATTATGAAATATCAAGCAAGATTAAGCCACAAGAACAACAAGAACAAAAGTAGAACTCAAAATCACAAAATTCAAGTATTTTGACAAATTTTTGGGTTCAAGAACTCAAACCTCATGAATGTACATCCAGACTCACAAATTTTTGAGCTGATGTGCCTAGCAAAATAAGGCACAAGCTTCCACAAACAAGCTGCTAAGATTCAACAAGGTTAAAACAAAAATATGAAAATCTGAAAAGTGAAAAAGGCTTGATTGATGCAACCTTTGTACCAACTCTTTGATTATCCCCCAACCACAAGCCTCACAACACCTTGATAACTCTTTATCAGGGTGCTATGATCAACTTGTAGCCCAAAAATTCCAAAGGTGTACCAAAGAACTTAGCAAAATATCAAGATTTGGAACTTTGAGCAATTTCTTGCACAAAGTTTGAAAACAGGTTTTGAGATTCAACAATTGCAAACATATATCAATAACAAGTAACTAAAGAGATTGGCACTTGGAATTCGTCACATAATTCAAACACATTTCATTAATAATGAAGGAGGATTTACAGAATGTTGACCAAATAGAAAACCAAGAGCAACTGAAAATGTAAACCCTAAATGCCTTTATATAGGCTACAAGTGTTCTAGAAATGCAAGAAAAAATGTAAACCCTAATGTATTAAAGTTCCTGAAATGCCCTTAGGAGTTTGAACTTGCTTGAATCATGTGAAGTATCTTTGGCAGTATGTGGAGTTGGATAGTTGTTGGAATTGCATCAAAGGCTCACAAGGAGCTTGTGTTTGAAGCAAGAATCTTGGACGTTGTATGGCTGGCAGCTTTTGTCATTTTCTCCCAAAACCGCGTACAAGGGTTGAACATGTGACAATGGTGATGATGTGGCATAGGTTTTAGGAGTTGGGTTATGTTTATGATTATCCTAATCATAATTCTGGAGGTGATGGAGGCCTATACAAGCCATTTAGGAAAACCCAATTTTGTTCTTGAGGTGAATACTGTTAAGTTTGATCTCTATTTGAGTTTAAATATGGTGTTAAGCACCAAATATTAAATTAATCATAGATTAGTTAATATTGTTGTGAGTGGGAAATGACGTGGCCAAAAGATGAGCTCCTATTTGTGGAAAGGGTGAGTGGGGCACGTGTCACCCCCTCACTGGACTATGTAACTTTCTTGTCGCCCAGATTTAACCCCCCATCTTTTATAATCCTTTCTATTCAGTTTTAATTGGCAAAAACTGAATTTCCTTTTTTAGCAAAGTTCTACTTTTCATACTTTTATCCCAAATACTTTTCCAAAGTATTTTCAGAGGTATTTCTTGCCATTTGTTGATTCTTGAAGGGCTGTTTTGGCATTTTTTTCAAAGATTATGGTCTTGACTTGTATGATTGACTTTTTGGAGAACTAATATTGACAAGTCTTGATTTATAAGGGATAATTCTTGCCAATTCTTCAAAGTGGAGGGCCCTTTTTGTAAATTTGACAAACTTTAAGGACCAATCTTGTAATTATGAATAAACAAGGGTTTACAGTGTCAATTCTTCAATATTGGAGGACCCTTCTTGTACAATCTTCAAATCTTCAAGGGTTATTCTTGGAAAATCAACTCTAGGGCTTGGTTCATTGTGCGGCTTCGTTTCTCGTGTTCGTTTTTGCTTGTTTCTTGTGATCTTTGGTCATTTTCTCAATATCCGTACCTAAAATACACATGTAACAAACACAAGCATATATTTGGCATTTTTCATGATATTTATGCATTTAAAGCCCGTTTTAGATGATGAGACAATGTATAAAAGCAGTCTCATCAATGGTCAAAGCTTCAGCCATTTCCACACCAATAGAACCACCTGAGCCTTTGTCACTTAAATTAAATGGCTCAGTAGCAGCTTCCTCCCCTGATGAAAGGACCATTGTCTGCCTCCTCCTAGTCTCAACAGCTTCTAAAACAACAATCCTCTCCCTCAATTGCTTGAGTTCAAGGCCTTGTGTAGAGACAGTATGTACAAGGTCTACATTATGCTTTTGCAAGCTAATGCAGACAGCCGTCAATTCCAACAATGCATAGGGTTCCAATCTGCCCTCCTCTAGAATGGGAATTTGACTTCCCAAAGTAGAGTCATGGGGCATGGATGGGGTCTTAATGATGTTAGGATTGGCTTGGCCTGCATCTAAGCTAGTACCAATAGTCCTAGCCCCACCCATGTCACCAACCACACTTGTGGTGGTGGTTCTCTCTGCAACATGGCTAGGACCACTAGAGGAGAACACTCCAGTAGTCCTTGGACATTTTCCAACCTAAATTCAGGGGGTGTAGAAGATGATGTGGATTGGGTTTCAGTTTGAAGGTTAAGGGGTGTTTGGGTTTGTTGTAAAAGTGTATTAGCGTCTAGATTTGGAATGTTAACGCCAACATTTAACGTCTCAGCGTTGAAGGGATCTTGGTCAATTTCCATATGTTGGGGTGATGGTGGTTGTTCAGGTAATGGATCTGGTTGTGGTAGTGGGTCTGGTTGAGGTTGTGCTGCTGCAATAACAACAAGCATGGCTTGGGTAAGAGGTAAGTCTCTGTTTGGTGGTGTATTCATCTTTCCATAAATTTCTTTCTTTTGCACAGGGAACTTATAAAAATCATTGTGATCCCTAGTGCAATATCTTTGTTCATCAAACACCATTTGTAAAAATCTTGGGTAAGCAAGAGTCATCTTGCTAACCTTGACACATGCCATCAAAAATCATTTTAGAAAAATTATATTTTTGCCCAGTAGCAATGCACACAATGGCCCTCCCAATAGATCTATTAATTTCATTGTGTACAGTACATTTGTGACTCAAACATTGAAGAATGACATGTATCAAGTACTTCCAAGCTGGGGGGGGAATTCCTGTTTTGAAATTTTTTTTAAAGTTCCCTCTTCAGGGAAAGGATAACCCAAAGCTTGAAGTCCTTGTTCTAGCTCACCAATGGGTAGGGTGGTTATACCATCTGCATCATTAAGATGCAAAGCCTGGCGAACCAAGGCTTCAATAACCACCCATGGAAGCCCATGGACTGTAGCAGTCAATGTAGTCACATTATTAACTGTTGAGGAAGTGACAATATTCCAAAACTTTTTAATATGAGTGAGAGGGATAAGAGGAGCATGAGAAAGTGCATACCTTAAGGGGGATGCATTTAAATACTCCACCATTTGAGTATATTGGGGAAACAGAGTATTTGTGACAATCCATCAATTTCAGGTCGTTATTTTAATCTCGACTATTACGTATTACGTGTTTACTTTAATGAGAATTTTAAATTATCGACTAACCGAGAAGGTTATGACTTGAAACTAGCGTAAGAATGCAGATTGGACGAAAACCGGCAAGGAATACGTTAGGTGTCGATATTATTTCTCAAATTATTATAAGAATGATTTTATTATATTTAATCTTTATTTCTCGTGTTTTACGTTGTAACGAATAACGAGAACTACTAGTGATCGCGATACCGACAGATGCCCAAAATTTTATATTTTATTATCGATCATTTCGATATTTAATATTTTCGACGATATCGTTGTAATTATGTATCGAGTCGTTATATTATTATTTTTCATGTGCATTTAAACTTTAAAAAAATAAAAAAAATAAATAAATATTTTTACGGAACCTGAGTCCCGTAAATATCCACAAAAGTAACTTTCTAGTCATTTCCGCTACTTAAGTTGACATTTACATTTTTAGCCCAAAGAAATGCATTTTGGCAAAATCTACCATCACCTTACACTATAAAAGGATTTTTCCACACATAAAACACATAGAATGCATCACCTAAAAAAAATCCATCTCTCTCTTTCTTTTTCTCTTATTGCCATCCACTCTAGCCACCAAAAACACCCTTGTAATTTTTTATTCAACTTGAATCTCTTAAATCTAAAACAAGACCCATCTTGGAAATCTCAAGATCTACAATTTGGTATGAAAATCTCCTACATGCATTACACTTTCAAGATTTTTTTTTATTTCCATAGATGATTTATGTTTAGATCATCATGCATGTGATGGTCTAGGTAGGATCATCATGTTTTAATGTTAAAAAGTTATATTTTGATCTTTTATCTTTGTTAAAATTTTACATGCATTACACTTTTCTTGATTTGGTGAAATTAGATCAAGTGTATACTTGTATGATCATCATTTTTTTTATTATTTATTATATTTTTTTTGTGTCATGACATTCACAAACCAAAACACCCTTGGATTTTAGTTTCTAGCTTGAATCCTTAAAAACCAAAGTAAGTCCCATGTTTATAATATGATTTGGATCATTTTGGTATAAAAATTTACAACATGCATGAACTTTTTCTTAAAAATTATTTTCTTGAAAGATCATCTTGTTTTGATCTATTTTCTAGTTGTAAATAAGTGTTATCTTTATTATATTAAAAATGGGGATGCTTGCATGTAAGATTTTGATATGGATCTTGTGAGATTTGGACATGCAAGTGGTCTAGAGTTGATTAGATTCATTTTAGGTTGTTATTAGAAGTATATGAATTGCTAAAATGGGTCAAAATGTTGATTTAACATGATTTTTAACTAGTCATTTTAGATCTGTAATTTTGAAGCTATTTTCGGAAACCTTAAGTCTAAGTATAGGATGAGATGATATGATATTGTTGTAGAGTTTTTCCTAAGCTTCGATTTGATACCAAGTAGAGCTTCTAACTCCAAACGAGCGAAAAGTTACGCATGTTTGAAAATCTGAAAATTTATCAAATTATTTCCCGTACACTATCTGATGCAGATCCGAAAAGGGCAAAATCGCCCAGTTCTGATTCGTTTCAGCTTTCGTGTAAAACTAAAAAGTTGTTTAAAATGTCGTTTTACTTTTACTGCGAGGAAACCAGTTCTTAAAACGAATATAGACGGGGCAAAACTTAAAATTTAAATCTGCATTTTCTAAAAACCGTCATTCTTAACATATCTGATGTGAGGGGTAAATCTGTCATTTCTGGTCCGTTTCGGCCTTCGGTCGAAACACGAAAGTTGTTCAGAATGATGTTTTACCTTTACTTCTTGGAAATCAGACCTGAAAACGAGTAATAATAGGGTAAAAGTTAATAGTAAAATATGAGATGTTTAGGGGTAAAATTCTAATTTTACACAGAACTTGCATGTGTATTTTGGACAGTTTCTATTAAGTTTCACGTCTCGGGTTTAACTGGAAAGTTTTCCGAAACGTCGTTTTGCATCAAAAACTTAAGTCTTGAATCATAAATATGTCATTTAATGGGTCAATTAATCGGGTCATACCCGAAGGTCAAAGTTGACCAAAAAGTCAAAGTTGACCAAAAATTCAAAGTTGTTAAATTTTTCTAAGTATGCATTTTAATTAAATTTTGAGCATAGAAAAATAAAATGAACATATAGGAGACTAAAATAGAATCACTTGTATCGTTTTCTCTCGATTTGTCATGATTTTATAAATTTGAGTTTTGTATTATTTAAGTACTATTTATACTTGAGTTATTTATTAACGAACGCGCCTTATTTGGTAGGTTGCGGTCTTCGTGTTTAACGGGCATCACTAATTGTCGGCGATCTTCACATTACTACTATTGTACTAAGGTGAGTCTATAGCCTCGCTTTTATACTATCTTATAAAGGATTTTAAAAACCCGCGAGGGGGATAACTTGCTTGTTTTTAAAATAGAACACAAGGGACCCGAATGTATGCTTAGATGAAAGTTATTACATAAGTTTGCTTTAGCCTTAAAAGACCCATTGAATCGTGAATTGTTAATCGAAAGAACGCTAATACTATGGATAGATCTATCGGGGTGACGCCCAGTCCGGTCGCGATTAGCTATCGCGTGGTGCCGTGATGCACTAGTAATGAAACATCGGATGCATTGTAATAGAGAAATATACACACATGGCTAGGTGTGTTAGGCTGAAATAATATATGTTAACGTTCAATGTCATGAGGCTTATGTAATAACACCAATGCTTACGTCCGTACAACATGATTGTCAACCATGGAAGGTTTATTCAAAATACTTGTGTTCGTTTATTTAAATTAAACTCTATAGATTCACTCAGCATTTTTGTTGACTTTATAGCATGTTTTATCTCAGGTCCATGAAGAAGGCACTCAAGGAAGGCGGTTTCATGCAGCTTGCTTAATTTAAATGTTTTGGCCCGCTTTTCTAAATTATGTCCATTCAAGAAACTTTTATCGACTGTCATGTTGTGTAAACTTTAAAACTAAATGAGACCGTGTGTGAACTGTTTTATCTTTAAATAATGAATGGATGTATGTTTTAACAAAACGACTCATTTTGAGCCGTTTTCTATGATATTGAGATTGAACCATGATAGTAACACCCAATGACCCTTCCGCTGCTATGACCCGAAATTGGGGGTGTTACAGTATTGTCAGCCTCTAAATAGGTAACCATGTTGTGCTGACTTCTGAACCCTAATTCCAAATCACTCGGTTTAAACCTAGCCGTCATTGATGTAGAAAGCTGTGAAATTTTTTTATGAAAGATGAATGTGTGTGAAAATTTAGTTAGACAAGAATAAGCAGTTATCCTGTTTCAAAATAATGAGCCAAATATATAAGAGAGGTGAAAACATGTGATTGGTCAAAGATGAGGCAGTTATTTTCAAAATATAATGATTAAAATCTTGAAAATATATAACTTATCTTGTGCATTAATAAAAATTTACCAACTCCTAAAATTACGGCCCAAATTTTCGTCAAAAATAACAACTGGGTAGGACCCAATGTTTATCAACGGTCAAAAATAACCTATCAACGCTCAACGGCTATATTCTTGTAAATGTTGGAATTTGCCATGTCAACGTCAAAATTGGTCCTAACAACGTTTGGAAATAAAACTGTCAACCTCCAAAAATAAAAATAATAAAAAAGAAAAAGGACCTTAACAAATTAATTTATCCTAGTGAAGCTAACCTATAGAATGAAAATTACCATAGGGTGGAAAGCACTGTCTAATCATGCACAGTTGCTTAAGCAAGATAGACATAATTGTCCTCAAGTGTCCCTTGTTAACCAAAGTTCTTAACAGTGAAGTTATCTTATAAAATACTTTGTAACTTCCCAGGTAAGCCCAATAAAAATCATACCTAAGTCTCCCAACAGACCATATCCAATTCTAGGTCAAAAAGTCTTGGCAGCGTGCAAAGTATATCAACTTTTCATGCTACCGTGCCTCACGATTTAGTAAACTAACTTGTACTCACCAGTGGACACAATCTAGAATTGTGATAAGAGTATTGTATGAATACCCAAAAAGTCCTAAAGGTTTCCTAAACCTCCCCTTAAAATAAGATATACAAGTTGCTAAATAAAATACATGCAATATAAATTTATGTCAAGATAGGAATATAAATATTCCAACCATCATCCATAAAATTGAACATGCTCCAAGTAAGCTTCAAGGATCCATAAGCAACTCTGTATTCATTTGTACAATGCTAACAACGCGCCTGCATAATTAGATAAAAAACCACAAAACTAACATGTTGCTAACAACGTCAATTTAACACTTGTCTGCGTTAAAATAACATTTGTCAGCGTTAGACAAAGAAAGTGGAAAATCTAATTTTGTACAAAGACCAATAACAATGCATATCCTGTACATACTTTTACAACAAGTCCCAAAAACACATATTAGGTGAGATTGATCATTCCAATACTTGTTACCAAGTATTGAAATCTCCCAGTATCAAAAGGTTTAGTTAATAAATCTGCCACATTTTCTTCTGTGTCAACCCTGTCTGGTTGTATTAAACCTTTTCAAAACAATCTCTTATAAAATGATGTCTATTTTCTATGTGTTTTGTTTTAAAATGATGTACAGGATTTTTAATAATGCATAAAGTAATATTATCGTCTATAAAAATCTTGGTATGCATGAAATTATACCCATAATCCAACAGCTGGTTCTGAATCCATAAGACTTGTCCACAACAAGAAGCTGCAGCTACATATTCTGCTTCAGTTGTAGAGTTGGCCACCACTGTTTGTTTCTTGCATTGCCAAGATATCAACCTACTCCCAAGAAATTGGCCTCCACCAGTTGTGGATTTTCTATCAAACTTGTCACCCCCATAATCACTGTCTGAATATGCAATAAGCTCCAATGGAGAATCCTCTGGATACCATAATCCCAAGGTGGGATAGCACCTAAGGTACCTAAAAATCCTCTTGACAGCATGAAGATGACACTCTTTGGGAGTCACTTGATGGCGTGCACATGCACACACATCAAACATAATGTCAGGTATAAAAGCTGTAAGATACATCAATGATCCAATCATTGACCTATAATGCCTGACATCCACCTCTTTTCCATCTCCAACCTTTCCCCAAGGGTGTTCCCTATCAATGGGTGTGCTAGCCCATTTTTCATGTGGAGAAAAGCCAAACTTCTTCAAGATCTCTACTACATATTTGTCTTGAGAGATGAAGATACCATCTTCTTCCTGCTGAACTTGTAACCCTAGAAAGAAGTTCATCTCTCCCATTGCACTCATCTTAAACTTATCTGTCATGAGCTTGGAAACGTCTTCACTCATCTTTGGACTTAAAGAGCCAGAAATGATATCATCCACATAGACCTAAACAAGTAAAAAGTCCTTACCAGTCTTCTTTGTAAACAAAGTCTGATCTATGGTGCCCCTCTTGAATCCATTTTCCACCAGATAGGTGGATAATGTGCCATACCATGCTCTTGGGGCTTGATGGAGTCCATACATTGCTTTCTTCACTCTATACACCTTGTCTGGATGTTCAGAATCTTCAAAACCAGGAGGCTGCATAACATAAACCTCCTCTGCAATTGTGCCATAAAGAAAAGCACTCTTCACATCTATTTGATAAACTATGAAGTCCATGAAAGAAGCATAGGCTAGGAAAATCCTTATTGCTTTAATCCTTGCAACAGGTGAAAAAACCTCTTCATAGTCCATCCCTTCCTCTTGTGTATATCCTTGAGCAACTAAACGTGCCTTGTTTCTGACCACAATCCCTCTCTCATCCTTTTTGTTTCTAAGAACCCATCTTGTCCCAATAGGTCTGACATATCTGGGACAATCAACTAACTCCCAAACATCTTGAATAGCAAATTGGTGAAGCTCATCTTGCATTGCTTCCACCCAACTTGGTTCTTTGAGAGCATCAAATATCTTCTTGGGCTCCTGTTGTGACAGAAAACAAGCAAACAAACATGCTTGAACAAGAGGGGTATCAACCTTCTTGTGAATATTGACAATAAATCCTCCATGATTCTGATGAGACCTTCTAGTTTGTACAGGAGACATCACATCACCAATAATTAGAGAAGAGGGGTGATTCTTGATAGTAGATGTAAGTACTCCTCCTTCAATAATTGTGTTGTCTTCAATTTCAGTCTCCAAGTTGCCAATATCTTCTTCAAATTCTCTTCCATCATCATCTGAATGAACCTCTTCATGTACTATTGAAGGTTCACCTTGTTCAAACACATTGGAAGATAATAAATGGTCAAAAGAGTTGTCAACGCCTGAATTAGGGTTGTCAACGTTTGAGCCATCAACGCCTGAATTTGTCTTGTCAACGCCAGATTTTCCTTTGTTAGCGCTTGAAGATTCATGCATGTTTTCATCAACTGGTGTTACTTGTGGACCACCTTTTTCCTTTCCAGCAGCAGCAAATGCATCTGTCCAAAAAGGAATGGTAACATACTCAAGTATGGTAGCTGATTTGTCTGCTTGTGATCCTACCTCCTTATCAACCTGTATGCCTGAAATTTCAACAACTGGTTCTTCCACAACATTTGAATGCACCTTCACAATGTCTGGATTAGTAACAGACATATAATTTAAGGTTCTAGATAGAGGTTCCAAGTCAAATAACCAATTTGGTCCATTTTCAGGATCACTAGATTTACTTTCTAAAAACCTAACATGTAACTTTTCAAGTATACATTTTTCTTTCTTAAGGTAAACCCTATATCCTCTACTCTGCACTGAATAACCTATAAAATAGCCTTCATCACCTTTAGCACTAAACTTTCCTAAGGCATCACTAGTATCTAATACAACTACATGATAGCCAAAGGGTTTAAGAAAACCAATACTAGGTTTCCTACTCCAAAATAGCTCATGAGGTGTCTTATTGTGGATTTTGTTGATCAATGCCCTATTCTGAACATAACAAGCTGTATTCACAGCCTCAGCCCAAAATGCAATGGGAAAGTGAGCATCAGCCAACATTATCCTAGATGCTTCTATGAGTGTTCTATTCTTCCTTTCAGCCACCCCATTTTGTTGTGGGGTTCTAACTACACTAAACTGCCTAGTAATCCCTTTCTTGACACAAAAGTCATCTAACATCTTATTTCTAAATTCACCACCATTATCACTTCTAAGTATGTTAACCTCATTCCCAGTCTTTTTTCTCTAATTGGGTAATAAAGTTAATTAAAACATCAGCAGTTTCACTTTTCAAAGCCAAAAAGAAAGTCCAAGTAAATCTAGAAAATTCATCAGTTATGACAAAACAATAAGATTTACCATTTAAGCTTTCTATATTAGTTGGACCAAACAAGTCCATATGCAGCAAGTGAAGTGGTTTAGAACTAGAATGCACAAGTTTAGACTTAAAGGAGACTTTATGTTGTTTGCCTTTAAGGCATGCAACACAAGAGTGGTCATTGTGGAAAGCCTTTTCAGGCAAACCATCAACTAAACCATGTCTCACAAGTCTATTGATGTTCTTAAAATTTATGTGCCCTAATCTTATGTGCCAAAGATTACTCTCATCAACTGAAGCCTTAGCATATAGACATGAAAAATTATTATTCATCCTAATTCCATTAAGATTCACATTATAAATGTCCTTATGCCTAGGTGTTCTATAATCAATGAATTTCTCATCAGGTAATTTAAAATCCTTGCTTAACACCAAGCATTCAGTATCAGTGAAAAGAACCTTATTTTTGTTATCACAAACTTGTGATACACTAAACAGATTATAGTCAAGTTCTTTTACCAGAAACACGTTCTTAAAACGCAAATTGTTGGTGATAAGAGTGCCTTTGCCAGTAATGGTTCCATATCCTCATCTAAAGTACACTATGTCACCATCCTTAATGGGGGTAAAGTCAAATAATCTTCCTTCCCCGTCATGTGCCTAGAGCATCCACTATCCCAATATCCATAATCATTAACATGCTTTTAAATGCCTCGCACATAAAGAAAACAAATTAGTTTTCTTTGGGAACCCAAGCTTGAGCAGACGTGGATTCATTTGGTTGTTCAACAAGAACAAACTTAGTCCTTATAACAACCCCTTGTTCATCCCTTTTTAGATTAAACACCCAGTTAACCCCAATTGGTTTAGTTATGACCTTTCAAATATAATGAAATATGTTACAGGTCATAGAAATCCCATCTGAATTAGGGTTTTGGTCTTGTTTCGGTCTCCATGTCAAGCTAGAAGAAGCTTGACACCCCTTTCCCTTTGGTTGCAAGTATTTGTTATTACTTGGTCTAACAGCGTTGGAAACATTCCTGTCAGTGTTAAAATTGTTCTTGACAACGCTGAAATTACCCTTATCAGCGTCAAACCTAGGGTTTGCTACAGGAACCCATTGTCTGTTAGACCATGTATTAGTCTTTTGAAAAGGCCTTTGTCCATAAGTATTAGACCCGTTAGTAAAGAATGGAGCTGGTCTAATGACTTGTGGACTTTGCTGGACAAAAGGTTTGGGTTTGACCATTGTTGACTTTCTATCAGCGTTGACCCTTGAAGCATTGACACACTTATAAGCCAAATGTGAAAAACTCCCACAAGTATAACAGGCTTTTCAAGACATAACTCTAGGTCTAGAGGAAAAGAAACATGCCCCATTATCACTAACTTGACTTTTTGGTGACCTAGGTTTTCTATACATTTCTGCATATTTAATACTAGGTTTTATATCAACGTTTAAGCCAAGGTCAACAGTCTTTCCAGTAGTAGGGTTGGTCACTTTTGTGGGTGTGGACTCATTTGTACTTTCACTAAGCATGCCATCTTAAACAAACAAAGTAGGATTGGCTTTCTTCCATTGGTCTAAATCTGTCAATTTCTGCTTATATTCCTCTACTAGAGTAAGAACTCTTGGTGGAGGGATAAATTCCTCTTCTTGGAGTTCTGGAATACCAGTCCAAGACAAATCCTTTCTAAGGACACCATAGAAGTTCCCAGCAGGTGGTGGAACACCATCATACTCTTTCATCCCAATCCCAGTCATATCCCTAAAATCCCTTTGTTCACTAACGCATATTTCTAGGGTTTGAGAAGCTTTATCAAATCTTTGAATTTTAAGCCCTACATTATCTTCGTTTTTAATGGCCTCATCCAACTCAGCTTGTATAACACCTTTGGATCTCTCCAAGATGTCCCTAATCTGAATACTAGCATTTAGGTCATGAGTCAAAACATTGATTTGATCTTTTAGGTCAAGCTCCATTTTCTTATATTCAGCCACAATCTTTTCAGTTTGAACAAGTGCAAGTTGATAGTTAGATAACTTGCATTTTTCCTCAAAAACATCTGATTTTAACTTTAAAATTTCTTTGTTAAGTTTTTCAGTGTTTAAACGACAACCTTTACTACAAAATGCATCATCATATACCTCATTGTCTGACGAAGATGAAGAATGTGCCATGAGAGCATAGTTAACATGCTCCTCTTCCTTCTTTTATGCAACCAAGGCTTTGTTCTCTTCCACATCTTTGGCCAAAAAGCTCCAGTCCCAGCCAACACCATCAATCTCTTGCATGGAAACCATAACTTTTGTATCTTCAACCTTGATGATTTGGCTTGAAGGTTTTCCAGCATCAGATCTTCTTGGAGATCTACACTCTCTCATAAAGTGACTCATTCTGTGGCAATTGTGACACTCAACTTTGGATTTATCAAACCCAGCAGTGTCCTTAGCATTAAAGGTCATCTTCTTCCTAAATCTCCTATTCCATCTATTGGCCCTTATGCTTGCAAGTGCCATATTCCACTTTATGTCCATCTCCTCCAAATGCTCATCACTAATTTGCTCAAGGTCCTCATATGTAATCACTGAACCATTAGGCAATGAAGCAATGTATGCACATACTGTATCTAGATCAATAACAGCAGGTTTAACTCTTGGTGAGTCAACATTGTATGTGTCAGCGTTTGAATGTGGGGCGCTGACAAATCTTGATCCAATGTTGACACAAGGTGATCCAGTAACGGGGTGCATGTATGACTCCCTTTGATCAAATTGACCTTCACTATGTGGGAGAAGAAGTTCATATTTCCATTGGTAGATTTGTGTAACACCCCCATGTTGGTCAAATGCAACGGAATAGTAACTGGGGTGTTACTTTGGTGGATCGATTGCAAATAGTATACAGAGCATGATCATAAAGTATCATTTAAAACATATTACATGAACTTAAATTTACAATTTAAATAAAATGTCTTGAAATCAACATTTATTGTTATTTGTAGAAATATCCCAGCCCGATGGTAAATATGATGCTTCTTATGATGCTGGAATCCAATGCACATGAACCTGCTTATTTTCCTGAGAAAACATATAAGTAAAAATGTGGGGGTCAACACGAGGTTGGTGAATTCACAGGGTTAATTAAATAAAGTATTAATATGCAAAGCATCACGAAGGTAGCAGGACATCACAGCCCAATACTACAGTAGTTCCTACTGCCCTGTAATAGAAGCTAGACATGATTGTCAGTACGCCCATTGGGTCTATCCTGAAGTTTGTTTCCCTTAATCCGACAATGACATAAACCTGCTGCTTGGCCTAAGCATCACGTGACAGCTGATCACGACAGGCCGGGTGTTGTCAACACCCGAATAGATCTATCCATACATTTCGCGCTACACTATTAACTATTACAGTCCACGAGAATGGGGCAAACAGTAGGCAATAAATTGTTGTTGTCTGTGCATGCTTGCATAAAAATAAACGTTTGTATGTTTTCTCCCCCAGTTATAAAACAGTAAAGATGGGGCCATGAACTCACCTTAGTAGTGATGATGTCACTGAATGTACTGGCACAGTATGATCACGAAGCAGTAGAATTACCTATGTAATTTATGTATGTCTCAGTAAATGCACAAATAAAATGCACATATGAATGTAGTTGATGAAAATGCATGATCACAGATTTAATAAGTTGTTATCGTTTTAGGTGTTTAAACTTATTATTGAAACATGTACACCTTTAGTTTAATAAAGTGTATTTACATTGGTTGAATGGTAATAGTTTAAATGAATTAAATAAAATGATTTTTATTTAATTAAGACTTATAAAAATAATGTTTTATAAAAAGTCTTTCAAGTTTCCGTTATCGTAATAATAATAATATACAATGCATATAATCCCCTAGTATGTGCTTGAGTTTATTAAATAGATCGATGGTTATAATAATTGTGAAAGTTTTAGTGTTTTAGTAAAATGTAGTCATTCAATCGGGATATATTTAGGAATATTAAATATTTTGTTGTCGGGCGGGGGAGCAAAATGGATTTGCACTTCAAAATGGATTACATGGTGACATACATTTCCCCAAAACATCTCTATTCACGACGGTGAAGATTGTGGTGGCATAAGGATGGTAGGATAGGTTAAAGTCCAATGATTCCTCTAGAACCGAAGGAATCTTCCCAAGGACATTCCATAGCTAGAAATAGTAGTCCTTAGGAAAGATGGAGAAAGATTGTGAACGTAGCTGAATGCCGACCAAGTACTTAAGTTAGCACTGGAAAAATCACAACAAGGTGCTAGTGATGACGTATTGGTAAGCATTGAAGGGGTTGAAGAATGAAAAAGAATTGTAAAGATAAATGGTGTAAAGAAAGAAGCCCTCCTTACAACTTAGGCAGAAACCGGGTCAATACATATGCTATTGAGATCATTTTTTCAATGATTCTCGATATTGAAGATAGACATCATGGACCTAGTGATGCAATGCACAACCCATCCCAACTAACTCAGATATCTCTTAAAAGATATTTGTTTTAATCACACGGAGACAACAAATTATCTATTGATTTGTTCACTCCGAATAAATTGGTATTGAAATGGTGGCACTCCTCTCCAGCCTCCGATCACTAAAAAATCCAAAATGCACGATTTAGTCTAGAGCCATTTGAGATCATAAAATATCTCATTAGGACACACTTTCATATTTCCTTGCTTCCTCACACACTGTGAAAAGTAAAAAAGATCTTAAGAGTCCTACACAAAATCTTCATGATCTTGCCTGAACATCCGAGTAAAATGAAAGTATTTACAATGAAGATGGAAACCTTCTTGAGCGAATATTAAAAAGCTCATGGTAGGTGACTTGTGCGATTCTTTATGAATCAAACTTGTGATAACTGGAAAGCAACAGTTGTTTAATTCTTAATTGAATTTAACCACGTTCCAGGCCTCTACGTAATATCTTAGTGATCTTGCCAGAACACTCAGAGTGATACCTTAGTGTTCATAGTGATGAGTGGAAATCCTTCTAGTGTTAACCTTAAACAGCACTTGGTAGGTAACTTGCAAGATTCTATACGAATCAAGCTCGTGACAACTGGAAAGCAACGATGGTGCGGTTCTTAATTGAATTTCACTTGTTCCAGGAACATGAATTGACGGCTTCAAATCATGCGGATATTATTATTCAAATGATTCACTCTTTATGTTCGCAGTCAGCTTTGGACGGTCGAGTAAAGAGAACGGGTTTACCCGCGAACTCTTTTCAAGGAGGTTCTTAATTGAAACTACCTGTCACAAGTACGATATTTTTATATCGTCCAACGATCTTCACCGACCGGAGGTAAAATGCTACCGAATTAGAATGAAATGTTCAAGGCCATTTCATCCGTGTATATATTTTGTTGCTAACTGTCTTATGCAGCGTAACAAGAAGGTGGCATTGCGGTGTTCAATCCAGAAGAAGTCGTCAACACATGCTTATGCTTTCTGCACTTAATACTTCAACAAATTCAAGAAAGTCTAAAAGTCAAGTCTTCCGCTGAAGCTTTCAAGAATTTATAAAAGTATAAGTATGTGGAACATGAAGTCACGAAGAGGAAAATATCACAAGTGATGAATGCACAAGGTCAAGGCAAGAGAACATGCTCAAGACTAAAGTCAAAGATCTCAATAGCATATTCACAAGAACAAGATCGAAGACTCAAGCATAGTATGCTAGGTTTAAGATTTTGTAAAATGGTGTGACCTCCCTTTGGGGGAGATTGTTCGAAATACGTTTTTCCAAGGAAAGTCTCGGTCACATCATTATTAGCATAGATCACGAGCTATAGACTATTTAGGACATTGTAACTTGGAGTGACCTCCCTTTGGGGGAGATTGTTGGAAATACGTTTTTACGTATTTAGAAAGGATCGGTCACTCCAATGATATTGGGCTCGTGATCCAATATAGTCCATATAGTCCACGTGTAGGGTGGGCTATATAAACCCCCTCCTAGCATGTTAGGAGGGGTTGCTCACTTTGTAATTCACACATTTTTCATTTACTTTCTCTTTCTACACCTCTTCTCCTCTCCTTTCTCTCTAGTTCTTTCTTCTCCATTTCCATTCAATAGATAATTCATAGATTGCTTAATCCTAAGAAACTATGGACCTACACATTCTCAAACAACATTTACCAATCTTAATACATGAAATATATCATGTATACCATTCAATTCCCTAGGTAATTTTATACCCATAAGATACTGGTCCAATCTTTCCAAATATCATAAATGGACCTACAAAACTCGTCATCAATTTTCCTTTTTACCAAAACATGCCACCCATTACTATAGGTGAAATTTCCTACATAACTTTGTCACTAAACTCTAGTGATTTCCTATTTTTCAACATATCATCTCTTGTTACTCTCATCCTTTCCACAAACACCATTTCCACATTAGTAGTCTCTTTAAGGAATTTTAATCCACAATAAGGACAACTCACCCTATCCTCCCCTATAGTGCCTTAAATGGCATTCATCGACTTCTAGTATGATAACTATTATTATATGAAAACTCAGACATCGCTAAGGAGTTTCCCACATCCCTCTAAATCAGTCACCCAAGCTCTCAACACGACTCCTATACTTGTATCAATTTCCCACTTCGTCAATCATTTTCCAATTAGCTGGATATACTCATATCCAATCATGTTCATCAACTTCCTTTAGTCCATACCACAAACTACTTAAAAATTCCAATTTCCTTACACAAGTGACCTATGACGATATTTCACATATTGATTAGTTTATCACAACGAGGCTCTTCCAATCCAAATCAACTTATGATCTATAAACATCACCAAAAGGACGGTTATCTCAGTTACTCTATCAACTGCCATCCAAACCTATGCTACAACTACTTCCATAAAATTTGGATAGATCATTAGTAGCACCTATACACATCTTTCTCACTTTTCTCCATGAAAGATTTTTTTTCCCTGATACTTAACACTTCCTTTATACCTACACAATGTCTTACCTTCAAGGTCATAGTGCTCCTCATCTTGTCTCAGTTAGACCAAGCCCTTCGTCTCTCATGACACATCACATCTATAACTCCTCAACCATTCGATTATCGATACCAAGCCTTCCAATCAAACAGTATAGGTCAATACCATTTCCTTTCCACACTACAACAATATTAGCATGCTTAGTGCCTTAATCTACTCATTAGGCTATACCAAAGTTTTACCTTCGGTTCCTATCTCGACCTATTGCATTCATGATTCACATCTATCCACACTTCCTTCTTCTTCCTCAGCTCATGACATACATCACGATGTTATGCTTCCCGTCTTTCAAGTCATCTATACCTCAAAAATTTTCTAAGTAGCTTCACTAGTTTTTCCTCACGATCAGTTCTCCTACTCCCTCCTAATAGGGAAAGACTAGAGTTTTATGTGATCCCGTGCGATCACACTCTCATCTTATACCCATATTAGTTTCCATTTGTCTAAACTAAGCCATATTTTAAATTCTTATTCAAATCTCATACTTCTATTTTGATCTTGCACCCAACATGAGGTACTTTCAATCATCATCTTCTAGGAATACTTGGTTCTCTCCTTCCATGGTTCTCCCTAATTCCTTCACTATCATGTCCAACCAAAACTTCTCACTTAATTCATCAACTCTATGGAAATCGTTAGTGCATTGGATAATGCATAACCGTCTCTTCGAAAGATCTTTCATAACACCTTCACATAACCGACTCTCTAATCACTTCTCCATGAACTTATTCAGCTCAGCTTCACTACTCATTCCTCGATATTGATTGCCACAAAAATTCTATCCGCGTAGTTACTCGACTCCCCTTGTTACCTCCACGAGTTCTTAATCTCCCATGTTATGTATTCAATTCATCATGATCCACTAGTTCAGCTCTTTGTAACTCCACTCCGGTACTCGATCTGTCCTTCTTCGTCACGAACCATACGAAGATTCCCATCATAGTGCTTGTCACCTTTCTAGTCTTTGCAACTTCTGTGACTCCTTTGAAATCTCTTGCTTCCTTCTAGCAGCCGGCATGTAATCCTTTCAGCTCCTTGATTCACGATGTAGCTCTTCACGCACTCCTTCTCGTCTCTATGATGTTACCTAGGAACTTCACACTACCCAGTAGCCTCTAACTTCAACTCATCTACCACAATATTTCTAAAGGTACTTCAACCCCTCAATGGCTCACTCTTCCTTACTTGTTGTACTTCACCATTAATCAGCCTCCTACCAATCATTCTTTCACATCTATGTTTTCCTTCACATGTCTACTACTACCTCGCCTCCATAACAATACCAATTCCCTTGCGTGTTAATCCTTCCATTAGTAGAAAATTTCTACTCTACCCTCACATCCGCTAGTACTTTCATCAATCTCCTAATGGTACTTCAACCAACTTCTGCACTAGTACGAAAAATGGTATCCGTCGCACTAAAAAAGAGTGACCATAGGCATACAGTTACACGCGGTTTCTTTTGTCTTTGTGACCAAAGGTCCCGCGACCATAGGTACACTACGGTCACGATCTGATCTCTGTGACGATAACCAGCAAAAAAATATGACCAATACTCAAAAATGTATGACGAGCTAGGTACAATATTTGGTGTTTTAGTGAATATGTGTGACGGTAAACACTCTACAGTTACACGAGTTTTTTTTAAGAGTGACTATTGTTTATAAATTTGTCACATGAATATACAATATGTGTAACATTTACTATGTGATTAGTGTATTTTGTGTGACTATATGCATCAAATAGTCACATGAAGGGTATGTTTGTGTGACCTTTTGTGACATGTAGTCACATAAATTATGCTAATGGCTCTGTGATATGAGAAAAAACTCATATCAATTTATCAACAAATCACTCTAAAAACACATGGAAAATACCTAACTTTTGTGCTATAAAGCAGAATTATGTGGTATGTTTTGTGTTTGTGTTTAAATAGGTAAGAAGGATACATTTTCAAGCAAATAAGAAGAAATCAAGCTTATTTGGATGAAAAAGATAAAGAAGGATCAAAGATGACAAGACTTTGAAGATGAAGGACCTATCTTGACAACATTCCAAAGTTGAGGGACTCAAAGTGTAAATTGTTCAAAGTCAAGATCCAAGTCAAACATGGTCAACTCCAAAGTCAAACAAGTCAAAGGGTCAAACTAGACAAGTATGCAAGTGGAAGGACCAAAAATGTCATTGGAATGAAGATTCTAGCTCATTTGGACATTCTGCCGAAGTTTAGGGGCTTAACTTGCCAAATACACCAAATTTGGACATGATCCGTGTGCTAAGGCTTATAACCAATCAAAATGAAAGAATAATTAAACATGGATCGCCAGCTAAACAAGCCAGCTCACCAGCTCATTAAATGAGCCGTCTCTCTACAGTGCAGCCACTAACTCAATTTTGGACCAATAAGAAGCTGACACCCCATAATCCTTTTATCCATTTTTGGATATCAATCCGTGTGTTCAACTTTTGCCCAACCAAAGACTGCCACGTGGCATCTTATTCAACAAACGAACCCAGATTCAATCTCAAGCTACAATGCATTTCAAGAAAAGATTTGTACATGAAAGATGCTCGTTTTCAAGAGAGGAACACAATGGAAACACTTAATCAAGCTGAAACTCAAAGGATGAAAATCCCCCAATTCGTGATGAACACAAGAATCTACAATTGAGCAAATTATGACACCTGGCAGCCTGCTATTGGATGGAACATGTCATCGACCCCAACTCACTCTCATTTATCTTCTATAAATAGGGATAGAACCTCTCATTTGTTGTATGTAGAAAAGTGTGAAATTCACACACACTTCCACTTTCTTCCTTCAATCTTGTTAGTTAGCAGTTAGTATAACGACCTCAAGAGCTTGACAACCTCTTGAGTTAGTTATTAGTTAGTTGTAACTACTTTACCTACCCTTGTAACAAACTTTCACTTAAAAATCAATAAGATCACTCAATTCCTTCAATCTTCTTACAATTTCCTGCATTACTGTTGATTGCTGTTGCTGTTATGAGTTTCTTATGATCACACTTGATCATTAGAAGCTCTTTGAAGAACTGTAGCTGTCTTTGTTGATTCCAGATTGCTGAGTTGATATGTGTAGCAGATTTTGGTAGAATTGATCAGAATGATGATGGTAGATGATTGATTGGTTAAGAATAGTGCTAAGGTGGTGGTTTAGCACTGTTTAGGAGGCTCAACGCCTACCTACTCCATCAATGGAGGCCCAATGCTAAAAGGTTTCAAGATTCTAAGTTTTGGTTCCACATAAATGTCCAATGCATGCTTAATTTTAGTATAAATATTAATTGCTGCCCTGATCAAGTGTGTTAGTTTGATTTGGTGTGATTATGTTGATTAAATAGATTGTTGATAGATTGTTAGATGTTAGCCTGTCTTTTACTAGTTTCTATTATAATTTTCATCAGTAAAGCTTGTTATTGCATTTTGACTTCTAGTGTGTTATCTGGTCTGTTCTTAGCTCATTTACATTTCATTTTTCTCATTAAGTTTGTTTAGAAATCAGTCATAGCTTGTTTCAATCATTTACTCAAATTCTCTTCATTAAAGTTCATATCAGTTTTTAAAACTTGTGTTTGGATCTGCATACATCTTGGAGTTCAAGTGTGATAATATAGTTGATAGTTGTTCATTTTCCATTCTACAGTCATTTTAAACAAGCTTGTAAAGTTTTGAGATCAAAATTTGGGTCAAACAGGCAAATGGTTAGTGAAACGTTTGGGTCAAGTCTTTGTTATTAGTTCATTAGAAAAGTAGCATATTTCAATCTCTTACCATTGCTTCATTTCTTAATCAAAATCATCGAAACCCGTTCCTAGTTGTTCATTAACATCTGAATTTTAAGTCTTGATAAGGAAATTATACAGTTTTCACAAATAAGCTTGGAATTAGCTTTTGAATAAGCTTCTAGGCAATTGAAAGTTTCCGTGATAAAATAGCCTACTGATTTCTTAGATAAGCAATTCTACTTCACAAAAGTTGCATTTTTCTTCCACATTCTTACTTAGAAACATGTCTTGAACAGATTTTGATCTTTTGAGAATTTTCAACTTTTGGTCACCAAAAGTCAAATAAGCTAGGATTCAGCTTAATTTCATTTTCCTACTTATCTACTTGACCATTTTTCACAAGAAAAGACATTCCAGACTCACAATAAGCTGTTTAATAAGATTTGACTTTAAAATTTGAATGTGCATGTATGGATTTTATGGTAGCTTATTCTTGGCTTATTGGATTTGGCTTATTTGAGTTCTAGTGAGTTTTAAGCTTTTTCCTTGAACAAGTCTAAGTGCTTTTCAATTTTAAGCTGTTTGAAACTTGTTAGAGCTTATTTGGTTCATTTTTGAGCTTATACGAGCTCATTTGTTCCTTGTGCCCGTTTTTGGTAAAATTTTCCATTTAATTGCATTTTAGTCCTCTTTGTTTGTAGCTGTTTTCATTACTAGATAAATTTCCTAATAATTAGGGTTTGCAAGTTTCTAGTCCAAAACTTTTAACAAATTGTCAATTTCAGTTAGACAGTTTTTGAAGTTGTTAGAATTAGTTAGAAAGTTGTTAGATATTTCATATTTGGTCCTTTATCTTTCTGAATTTTACATTTTAAGCTTTGAACTTTCATTTACTTACATTTTTGGCACATTACTTTTATAGATTTACATTTTTGTCCTTTTGTGAATAAAAAGTTGGTAATTGCTAAGTGTTTTACGGTTACGTATCTTAATATTTTTCACCATTTTTACGTGCTTGATTAAATATACATAGAAAATCCAAAAAATCTTATCAACCAAAAACGATAATAAACTTGATATTGTTAGGACTTTCAATTGGTTAAGAATCGAGATAAACGAACTTCAATTTACTAATTTCAAATGGCACCGCTGCCGGTTCTTTGACTTTACGAGAGACTATCGATTGACGGTTTTCATTGGCTTTTGGGATCCGTTCACCTCGTGAACGCTATTTTTACGTATTAAAATAAAAAACATAAAAAAATCAAAAATATAAAAATATAAAAACTAAAAAAATAAAAAAAACAATTCTTTTCCTAAAGAATTGACCAAAAAAATTGAAAAATCAAAGAGCAATCTTTTTCCTACGAGATTGCACCCAAAAATATATATTATTGGATTTCCTCGGTTTTTATGTACATACAGTATTTTCTTTAAAAAACCCCAATAAATACAAAATATTTTCTCTATATTATTATATGTAAATACGTATACGTATAAGAACAACTAATACACATATTCTCCATAAGTATTTCCAAGGCAATACACCGTGTTAGGGGAGTTCCGGTCCTTATCACGTGTATCGATCAAATTCAATAAAGTAAGAATAGATAAATACTTCCAATAGGCAATAATTCGAAGAATACAAACTACAAAGTGAATAGAAAGACGGTGTGCTATAAAATGCCATCTAAGGGTCAATAGGTACTTAAGTGCTTCGCGCCATGAATGTAGTGATTTTACACACCTTATGATGTGAAGGTTCGTTTCCCAAGGAGGTATATGTGTGTGAATAATTCGTAATTGGTTTGAGATTAATATTTGAAAAAAAGGGAATGAGAAAATAGAATGACGAAGACGTGAAATTAATTACTACGACGACTAAACGTAAAACCGTAAAAAGGGCTAAAATGAAAATTAATTCTAAAAATTCCCAAAAAATTACCAAAAATCAAATTAAATAAACTAAGATTTTACAAATGATCAAAACTTTTTCAAACCTTTTAATTAATTAAATATTAATTTTTAAATGCTAATTAAAGCCCTAAAAATCAAATTAATTATCAAAAATCCCAAATAAAGATTTTTCACTTTGTAAACCTCTAAAATGATTTAAAAAGATTAAAAACTATTTTTATAAATTTTTAAACTAATTAAAATGATTTAAAAACTATTTAAACTTAAAATAACTATAAAATTAATCTAATGACAATAAAATTTATCTAAGAGTTGCAAAAATCCTATTTTAATGTATTAAAAATATAAAAAATGCAAAAATGTGAAATTTGAAATTTAATAATAAAATATTAAAATAATATTAAAAATCCAAAAATTATAAAAAATTCTAAGAATTTGCAAACTTGTTTATTTTAACCTAAATAATCAGAAAATGAAAGTGAAATTACCAAATTACCACTAATGGGCCCACAAATGGGCTAAAACCAAAAATAGTCAACCTTAATGGGCTTTTGGGCCCAAAAAGTCAAACTAGGCCCAAATGACCTGAAAAAGCCCTATCTGACTCAAAATTCAATTCTAAACACAAAAGTCTGAAGGCCCAAAAGCTGGTTTTGAGCTTATCACAGCATAAATAGTCAACATCTTATTCTTATTGGGCCAATAAGCCCATTAAGCAATAAGCCAATGACATAAGCTCTGCTTAAACACACAACCTTCTTTTAAGATGCCTAAGAGATCTGTGAAAAGAAATTTTGAAAAAGCACACTCAATAAGCCAGAAATAAGCAAAGTAGAAATCCATAAAACGACAAAATAGTCGGGTTAGAGTTCTAGGCTGTTTCAGAAGCTTTGATTTGTTGCAAAAGCTCACAAATAGCTTAACTAAGAATAATCAATCATAAAAATAACAAAAAGTCAAGTATAATAAGCTGTTTAAACCAATAAGCTGGCTGAAAAAGCCAAATAAGCTAGTTTTCTAGCAAAAGCTTAACCAGTTGACTTGTAACCTTCCAGATTTGTTATTAAGCTGAGAAAAATGACACCTATTACAAAAGTTAAGTTGTTGCATGTACCAATAAGCAGTTCTAAAAAATAAGCCAAATTGTGCTTATTTGACCAAAAGTCAAAGTGCTCCAAAATTCACCAAATGATCAGGGATGGTTTATAGGCTTGTTATAAGCAACTTTTGTGAAGAACTCAAGGAGGAGTCCTTGTGAATCAAGTGGCCAGTGGACCAAATGATGACTGATTTTGGCAAAAAGGGCTTAATAAGCCAGTTAGCTTATAAGCCAGCAACAAGGCACACCAAATAATAAAAATCACTCACAAGCAGAACAATATCAAGTTCCAAGCAACAAAACAACAAGGCATACACTAGAATCACAAATGCAAGCACAAAATGAGGTGGTTAATTTGCTGATACAATTGACCACTTCAGCCAACTTTGATAACCTCTAGCACCTTTAATAAGCTACCAAAATCAACAAACAGATAATGCACAGATAGCTTATCACCTAAACTCTTCCCAAACCTGATTTCAGACCTTAGATCCAACAAACAAAGATTTTATTAGATCTGATTTGTTTGACCAATTTCAAAACACTTCTCATCAGATTTTTGCAAAACTTGAAATCCTTTTTCCAAACCTTTAGAAACTTAACCAATGACTAAAAACTATTGTATATGACTTGTTTAGACCTCCCAAATCCTAAGAACCAAGGGCACAAGGCCACAAGGCCTTATGAACCAATAATCCCAAACAGCCTTTTATAAGCCCTTTTTCAAAGAAACTTCTTATTTCTACAAACAACCTACTGATTTTATAGTTCAAATAGCTCAACTAGGTGACAACTAACAGATACCAATCATAAAACACAAAGCACAAACACAAAATCAACAAATCACATAGCAAAGTATAAATCAGACCATAACATGTGATTTTTTAGAGGAATCTTAACAAGAGGTTATACCTATCCTCCACAACATCCGAGGAGGATCAGCAATGCTCCTTGGACCTTGTTCAACAACTAGAACAAGACCAAGGTACTTCAACAAAGGAGATGATGACTGCCTTGGTTGATGGTTCAAAGTAGAACCTCAAGGACTTGATTTCTTCAACACAAGCAACAAACAGCCTAACCAAAGGCTCAAACCCCTTCATAAGCTTGATGTAAACAAGCTTGTAAGAGCTTATGGCTTTTGGTTAAGGATTAGTACAAGCAAAATATCAAAAACAGATGACTGATTTCAAGTTATTTTCAAACTTGAAAACCTTACCAAACATAAACGTGTTCAAACCAAAAGATCTAAACACCTTTATAAAATCAAATGGAACTCAGAATTACCCTTAAACAACACCAACGTTCAAAAACATAAAAAGGAATTACAATTTTCTTAAAATACCAACTTTTATAAAATTTTAAAAGGAATTACAATGTTTAAAAGGTACAACTGGAACAAGGCTCTCTCACAAGTTGAGGAGTCCTTATATAGGCCACAAGGGCTGAGATAACAAGAGAAAACCCTAGCTATGAAGTTCCTGAAATACCCTTGAATCTTCTAGATGAATTTTGATATTGAGCTGTCCAAATGCATCCTGGCTATTCATTTTAGCTATGTAACCAAACAAGGAGTGTGGGCTGTTGATTTGGCCAAGTGGCATACCTTGGAGGTTAAGGTTTGATGTGATAGGTGGACGGGTTTGAATGGTGGGGTCCTTGGGTGAGTGGGAGTGAGGGTTTTTGGTAAGGGATGTGTTTCTGAGCGTGTGAATTAAGCGTGGGTCAAGGTAATTGCAATTTACCCTTTGTTTAAGTGGAGTAAGTTCTAGGGGTGAAGAAGGGTGAATAGTGGTAAGTTTGATCCTAAAAAGGTGGGGAGGTGGTGTTTGGCGCGTGTTTGTATTATTTGAACTTTGGAAATGGCAGGTATGGTCCTTGTGTTTTGGTGAAGTGTGTAAAATACGTTTTTCAGCCATGAAACTTAATTTCGTTTGTTATTTATGTTTCTCTTTTCATACTTTTGGCACAAAACTTTTCCAAAAAGATTACAAGGGTTTGTTTTGCCAATTTTGAATATTTGATGGACTGATCTTGGACATTCTTGATCTTCAAAGGTCTTCATTGTATCTTTGACTTCATGAGGGACCCTTATTGACAATTCAGAATAGTTTAGGGACTAAACTTGCCAATTCTTCAAAGTTGAAGGACCATTTTGTAATTTTGACAAACTCAAGGGACCAAACTTATAATTATAAATATACAAGGGTTTTAAGTGTCATTTCTTCATAATTTAAGGATCAATCTTGCACATCTTCAAGTCTTCAAGGGTTTATCATGGATAATTCCATAACTAGGGCCCGGTTCGTTGTGCGGCTTCGTTTCTCGTGTCTGTTTTTCCTTGTTTCTTGTGATCTTTTGTCTTTTTCACGATATCGATACCAAAAACACACAAGTAAACAAATACAAGCATATATATGGTATATTGATGACATTTTGTGCATTTAGTCGTGCCAAGGCAAGGCATTCTTTCATATCTTGTATGTCACAAGGAATGAGAAACTTTCCGGGGTCACCAACTTTTTCCGGTATGCGGTTAAGATAAACCGAAGAACAATTAGCAAGCTTTGAAAGCTTTTCCTTATCATTCATCATACTTTTGAAAGTGGAAGCGAAACGAGGCATATATAACAACGCGTCGGCTAAACTTACATCAAAATGAACTTGTTGAAACATTTTTATAAAAAGCTCGATTTGTTGTTTGTTACGTTCTTGCAATTTCTCTTTGTTTCGTCTCGAAGGGTAAGGTAAGGGTGGTGTGGGTTGGACATTAGGCAACGGTCTTGGAATCTCGGGTTCCATGATTGGTATTGGTTCAACCGTAGGTGTGGTTTGATCGGTACTTCGTGGGCTTGTGATATGCTCCTTTTCGACCATCACCTCGGGCTCCTTCCCGATTTCCTTCTCCGTAGAAGTACTTGGACGAGAGATTGGTTCCTTGAAAGTTTTACCACTACGTGTAGTAATAACCTTCATTTCTCCCTTCGGGTTTGCAATGGTATCACTAGGAAGACCACCCGAGGAAGAGGGTTTACACATGATTGCTTCAAACATTTTTTCCATTCGGTCTTCAAATTTTGATTGCTTTAAATCCGCTTTTAACAATTCTTGCTTAATCTCATATTGTCCTTGTTCCATCTTTTGTTGATTTTGTTGAAGGCGTTGAACATTTCCTTCCATTTGATTAGCATGAGTCTTAAGTTCATTAGCAAGTCCGTTTTTAAGCACGTTTTTCAACTCGGATCTTCAGCTAATTATCTCACGTTAAATCAAATTTAGCATCATTTGCTTTAGCATAATCCAAAAATTCTCCTTGAAAATCACGGTTTTGGTTTTGATTTGCAACTTGTCCATTCCCACTTTGATAATTCCCTTTGTTGTAGTTACGTGAATTGCCTTGATAACCACCATTTTGATTGTTGTTTCGATAGTTATTAACATTTTGATTTGGTGGAGCTTGATTTGGGCGGGAACCTTGGCCATTTTGGTTGTAAGTTCCCGTTGCTACGTAAGCACTTGAAGTGTTACCACCGAAGGTAATGCACTCGGAAAGATCATGAGCTCCACCACAAGACAAACAACTCTTATCAACCGCTTTAACCGAAGCGGAATTCAAAGCATCTTGTGCTTTCCAATGAGTCATAAGATTTGAAAACCTATCAAAAAACCAATTTTCCTCATTAGCTTCATCATGTAAGGCGTTAATGTGACGAGACGATGACGAACCCATATTGGCAACACTCGGTGTGTTACGAGGGTTATAAACCTTAGATCTATTCTCGATAATCTTTAAAGCCTCATCGGTTGTTTTGCACAAAAAATTACCACCCGCGGCGGCATTCAAATAATCTCGTTCATGATCATTAAGCCCATTATAAAAAGTATCTATTTGATGCAATTCTGAAAAATCATGGTGTGGACATTCATGTAACATTTACTTAAATCGTTCCCATGCCATTGAAAAACTTTCATTATTACGTTGTGTAAACCTTGAAATCTCATTTTTCAAATGTGTTGTTTTAGATGGTGAAAAAAATTGGTTCACAAACTTAGAGACGTGATCACCCCATGTCAAAATTGAATTTGGCGGTTCTTTCTCGAGCCAAATTTTAGCGGGTCCATCTAACGAGTATGGAAACAACATCATCTTAATGGCGTCATGTGGAACATCCTTAAACTTGCTAGTTGCGGTGAGACGATTAAAATTCCTTATGTGGTAATGCGGGTTGTCTTTCTCATGACCTCTAAACTTATTTGCTTGCAACATCGACATTAAACCCGTCTTAATCTCGAAATTCTCCGCAAGGATAGCGGGAATCACAATAGCTTCTCCAAAACCCTCGGTGGGTGCTTGAAGCAACTCCATCATAGTACGATTAGCAATGACGACTTCTTGTTCTACAATAGGTTCAACAATTGGAGTTTGTTCTTCAATCAACGTCTCTTGATTTCCTTGACTTTGACGACGTTTACGAGCTCGTTTTGCTTGATTACGAGTTTGCATAAACTTCACGAAGAATGGGAGGTGAGCAAAGAAGATTCTTTTTGGGTGTTTTGTGAATTTTCAATTTTTTTGTGTTTTTGATTGTTTTTAATTTTTTTGGATTTTATGTATCTTCGTAGAAAACAATCTACCAAATCTCTCCTCGAATCAAACTCTTGATTAAAGAAGCCTCAAAAGAATGAAAATGATCACGTGGAGTGAACGCCTTCGAATGACTTTAGAACTTTGGTGAAAACCAAATTGTTCAAGAGGGTTTAATCACAAAGAAAACCAAGCAAATATATATGATACGTAATAATACTTTGGGCGGCAAAACCCTCGATTAGCCTTCAATCACAAAATACTCACAAGCAAGCGGGGAAACGAGGCGGCGCGAAGCACTTAAGATCCTTTTTCCTTAGGGTATATTTTATAATACCCGCCTTATACCCACCTTATAGTTTGTATTTTTCAAAATCGAGCTTCACGAAAGTATTTATCTATTTTTGCCTTTTTCTTTTTGTTTGAGATTCGAATACAATAATTAGGAGATCAAATCCCAATTAAGGTTGTGTTTGCACACTTTTGGAGATATTTTGTATTTGTTGTGATACTTAATACAATATAGTAATAATAATTTCACAAGAAAAAACGAAAAAAACGATAATACGTATTAGTAGATTTCTACTAATACAAATACTATTTATGGTTAATATTAAAAACAACAAGACAAATTAATCACGACACACCTCCCCGGCAGTGGTGCCAAAATGATTGTAGTGATTTTACACACCTTTAGTAAAAGGAGGTAAATAGGGAAAGTATTAAGTGATGATTTAGGAAAATCAAACACTAATGACCCTTATGATGTGAAAGTTCGTTTCCCAAGGAGGTATATGTGTGTGAATAATTTGTAATTGGGTTGAGATTAATATTTGAAAAAAAGGGAATGAGAAAATAGAATGACGAAGACGTGAAATTAATTAATACGACGACCAAAAGTAAAACCGTAAAAAGGGCTAAAATGAAAATTAATTCTAAAAATTCCCAAAAAATTACCAAAAATCAAATTAAATAAACTAAGAATTTACAAATGATCAAAACTTTTTCAAACCTTTTAATTAATTAAATATTAATTTTTAAATGCTAATTAAAGCCCTAAAAATAAAATTAATTATCAAAAAGCCCAAATAAAGATTTTTCACTTTTTAAACCTCTAAAATGACCTAAAAAGATTAAAAACTATTTTTATAAATTTTTAAACTAATTAAAACTAATTAAAATGATTTAAAAACTATTTAAACTTAAAATAATTATAAAAATTAATCTAGTGACAATAAAATTTATCTAAGAGTTGCTAAATCCTATTTTAATGAATTAAACCTAAGAAAAATATAAGAAATGCAAAAATGTGAAATTTGAAATTTAATAATAAAATAATATTAAAATAATATTAAAAATTATAAAAAAAATTCTAAAAACTTGCAACTAGTTAATTTTAACCTAAATAATCAGAAAATGAAACTGAAATTACCAAATTACCCCTAATGGGCCCCCAAATGGGCTAAATCCAAAAACAGTCAACCTTAATGGGCTTTTGGGCCCAAAAAGTCAAACTAGGCCCAAATGACCTGAAAAAGCCCTATCTGACTCAAAATTCAATTCTAAACACAAAAGTCTGAAGGCCCAAAAGCTGGTTTTGAGCTTATCACAGCTTAAATAGTCAACAGCTTATTCTTATTGGGCCAATAAGCCCATTAACCAATAAGCCAATGCCATAAGCTCTGCTTAAACACACAACCTTCTTTTGAGATGCCTAAGAGATTTGTGAAAAGAAATTTTGAAAAAGCACATCAATAAACTATAAATAAGCAAAGTAGAAATCCACAAAACGACAAAATATTCGGGCTAGAGTTCTAGGCTATTTCAGAAGCTCTGGTTTATTGCAAAGCTCACAAATAGCTTAACTAAGAATAATCAATCATAAAAATCACAAAAAGCCAAGTATAATAAGCTGTGTAAACCAATAAGCTGGCTGAAAAAGCCAAATAAGCTAGTTTTCTAGCATAAGCTTAAACAATTGACTTGTAACCTTCCAGATTTGTTATTAAGCTGAGAAAAATGACACCTATTACAAAAGCCAAGTTGTTGCATGTACCAATAAGCAGTTCTAAAAAATAAGCCAAATTGTGCTTATTTGACCAAAAGTCAAAGTGCTCCAAAATTCACCAAATGATCAGGGATGGTTTATAGGCTTGTTATAAGCAAATTTTGTGAAGAACTCAAGGAGGAGTCCTTGTGAATCAAGTGGTCAGTGGAACAAATGATGATTGATTTTGGCAAAAAGGGATTAATAAGCCAGTTAGCTTATAAGCCAATATCATAAACCCTAATATAAACCATTAATATTAGGGTTTATATTAGGGTTTATGATATTGGGATTTTTAAAGAGGCAAAATTGATATGAGTTATAAACAAACTTACCTGTGGTTCAAGGATCAATGGGAGATGACAACCTGTGCGAAGAACCTATATAAGATCGTAATACTAAATCCCTTTGCCTGCCTATGTTCAAGTAAGATCGTAATTCTATATATTGTGATTATAGAGATCAGGGTATTTGATGGAGTGAATTTTTTGAGACTTTTTGAATTTGTTTTTGAGTCATGTGTCACAACCATTGGCTTGCTCCAGTGGTAAGGCCTCTTGCATGATCAGTCAAGGGACGCAAGTTCGAATCTTGCAACAGAGAAACTTTTTAAAGAATAAATTAACAGTTCGGAATTTTGGATTGTGGATAAATTTTAAAATTAAATAATGATGAGGTGGATTAATGGGATGCTTATGTGGCATTTCCCTCCTGTTATATATAATTTAATATATATATATATATATATATATATATATATATATATATATATATATATATATATATATATATATATATATATATATATATATATATATATATAATCCGGATCGATTGAGAAGGTTTTTAGATTGAGAAGAATGAGAAGAGATCCTGGCCCCTCATCTCATCAGACCTTGTTAAGGGCAAGATTGGTATATTACAAATTGTATTAAAATTAATTTTTGATTCATTTAATATAGTTATTGCATGATTATAGGATCTTGTAAATCAGTTTCTTTTCAATTGTTTAGAGATAATAACGTATCAAATTATCACCTATCATAAAACCACCTCCATAAAAGTTCTGCTTTCAAAAAGTTATCATTGCAATACCAAAATAGTTACAATGACCAACGATGAATCTACAAATGATGCAACAATTATGCTAAACGATGATATTGACGCGAAACAGCTTTCTTGTAAGTTTTTTTTGTTTATTTTCGATTTCATATTGTAGTTTTTCGATTTATTCATATAGTTTTTAGAAGTTTTTCGAGTTCTTAATTATCAGTTATAATTTACGACATCTTGTAAGGTTTTTATTCATATTCGTGTAAGGTTTTAGGTAATATAGATGTTTTAGTGTAGATGAAAAACTGAATCAGTTGTTTGATTTTGTTTTTACTGATGTCGTAAACGATCATTTTCTACGAATATGAATATTGAATCATTAAATATAATTTAGCTTTTACTATGAATATGAATATTGAATCATTAAATATAATTGTACTTTGATGTGTTCGTTACAAGTACTCAATGATTCAGTTCTTATATGATGCATAATTTGAATCTTTTTTGTAACAGATATTGAATGCGTGCCACAGCCTCAATCAGTTGGCAATGTGCGTTTTACCCCTAGAGGGTCTAGATTTTTGACGCCAATTGTTCCTGATAATGAAAAGCCGGTTGAAAAGATGGTATTTGTTTCGTTGGATCAAGCTTTTGAATTCTACAGCAACTACGCCAAAAAAGGTGGTTTTGAACCTCGAAGGTCAACAAAAAACAAAGGTAAACACGACGTGATAACACGAAAGTATTTTGTGTGTAGTAAACAAGGTCAAAACCTAACGACATGTGCTAATACTTTGGTAGAACCAAGTGGAAAACGTGTAACCTCAACAAAACGAACTGGTTGTTTAGCACGAATTATTTTAAAATTGAATCGTAAGAGGAGGACGTATGATGTTGTTGAATTTGAGGAAGAGCACAACCACAGTATGGTTCATAAGGATGATTCCCACTTTCTTAATTCCCAAAGGCAACTTAATTTTGTCAAAAACAAACTTTGATGGATTTAGGAAACTTAAATATGGGTCCTCGAAAAGGGTTCAAGGTTTTAAAACAGGCCCGCGGTAGCTTTGACCAGGTTGGTGCTACTGAAACTGATTCAAAAAATTATAAGAGGGACGTAGACTCATTTATCGGGGGGGGGGGGGGGGAGATGCCTACATGGCAAAAGAGTTGCTGCCACACTTTTCATTTGAATTTATGCAAGGGAAGGATAAAAAGTTGAGTGGGTTATTTTGGGCTGACGTAATTACATTGCGTTCAGGGATATTGTGGGATTTGATGCTACATTTCGAACCCAGAAGTAAGACATTTGTTCCCAATTTCTTATGCTTCATAAAATTATTTTCCTTGTTATTAGTGACTTATAAGTATTAATGTTTGATTTGATTCAGGTATTTTATGGTCTTTGTTCCGTTTACTAGAATCGATAACCATAAACGATGTGTAACATTTGGTGCCGGTCTGTTATCTAATGAAACTGTAGAATCATATGAGTGGATGCTACAATCTTTTAAGAAAACAATGTCCCGCGAACCGAAATTGTTGGTAACCGACCAAGATCCATCAATCAAAGTAGCTATTCCAAAGGTTTTCACCACTGCCAAGCAAAGGCTGTGTATGTGGCATATTACAGAGAAATTTGGAGATAAGGTATGAGCATTCAACTTGTAACTATGATTCAAAAAATGCCATAATGACCTTATTCTCATTTGTTGTTTGTCATATTATAGTTTGGTTCAACACTGATGAACAACGGTTTTTTGGAGCGTATCAATAATATTGTTTGGAGCAAGACCTTAACGCCTGAGCGGTTTGAGGTTAAGTGGGCTTCACTTATGAGTGATTATGACCAGCAAGAACACAAATGGATGTCTGATATGTATGATATCTGTGACCAATGGATACCTGCTTATTTCCGTGACACACCATTGGCTGGACTGATGCAAACGACGTCTCGTTGTGAAGGAGAAAATTATTTCTTTGGGCTTTTGTCAAACTGTGATTTATATCTTGTTGAGTTCATCAATCACTTTGAAACTGCTATGGATGCGCAAAGAAACATACAAAGAAACAATGATCATGATTCACGTTACAAGTCACCTCTTCTAAGAACAAGTTTTCAATTTGAGAAAGAAGCGGCTGAGATCTTTACTTCTACAGCTTTTAAGGTGATTCGGTCACAAATTTAAAGTCAATGCTATTTTGCATGTCGTATAATGTCACTGACATTGATGGGGGTCAAAGATACTTTATTTAGGACATCGATGATGATGTCAAGTTTCGAGGTCAATTTCAGGTAATATACTTTGTACACCGATTAAAAAATATGTTTCCAGCGATTCAGTTATTCTGCTCTTTCAGTTATTATATTCTTTCTATTGTTTTTCAAGTTGATTTTGAAGAGTCCGAAGTGAAACTTACGTGCACTTGTAAGCTTTTCGAGTTAGAGGGGTTCATGTGTCGGCATTGTTTCTATGTTCTACGTATGTTAAAGATTAACGAGTATCCAAAACGATACATTCTAAGGCGCTGGACAAAGGACGTGGTTCCGCCTCCTTCCTGTGGCGGTTATTTAAATAGAGCTGAAGTTTCTGAAAAGAAAGATGAGATTCAAGCCCTTATTCGTGAGTCGGTATTTTTTCTTGAAGCAGCTGTTGATCGTTTGGTAAATGATGTTTCTAAATTATCACTTTTCCGGAATAAGCAAAAAGAGCTTATGGAACAAGTTTTTGCTGATCATATCAACCTCCAATGAAGAATAAACAAGTTATTGAGACAATTCTTGGTGTAACACAACCTGAACCTGGAGAAATTGAAGTTGATAATCCATATATCAGTAGTAATAAAGGTGGTGGTGTTGGAGGTAAGAAAAGGTTGATTAGTTTAGAAGAAAAGGCAATCGCAAAATCTCAAAATACAAATGTGAGGCGATGCAACTACTGTCATTCATATGACAGACATGATATTCGTAATTGCCAGGTGAAAAAGAAAGACGAGGAAGAACAACGAAAGAAACTTGAAGCGCAAACTGAAAGTGGAGCAAATCAGAATCTTCAGGGTTGTCGTTCAACACGTCATCAAGCATCTACATCTGGTGCAAAAGACTAATTTTTTTTAAGTCAAACTATTTCGATCTCTTTTGTTTGTTATATTGAATCATTTATATTTTAGACTTATGCTATTGCTGTTTGTTTTCGTGTGAAATTTTACACTAATAAAGGTTAAATCACATTAAAAAGGCTATCTTTTTTTTAATATCATTTACAATGTCATCTAATGTATTACTTTTTATTCACCCTTGATTTCTCTACTCTAAACTGAGACAGAAGATCAATAAAAATCGGCAGCCAAACACCCCAAAAGCCTAAACAACTATTAGATGTGATTTTGAATCATATACATAATGTGAATCATACACATATTACGTCCAAACAGCCCCTTGTGATTTTGAATCACACACAGATTATGTGAATCATACATATATATAGTGCATACTAAAACGACCCATTAATTTAAATTACTTCCTAAAACGACCCATTAAGGGCTGTTTGGACGTGTGTTATTATTTTTGATGTAAACTATCTTTTAAAACTTAAAACTTGAATCACCAAAGATATAACATCAGCAAAACTCATCAGTCAAACACCTTTAAACCCCCTAAAACAATTATATGTTTCTTTGAATCATACACATATATTTTGAATCATACACATATATTGCCACAGGATCATTTGTTTTGAGAAAAAAACTAATTGTATCTATATTGTATAATACTTGAATCACGAAAGACAAGTGAAGCACGACCCATTAGTTTAAGATACATCATAAAATGACCCATAAAGGGGTTGTGTGCACGTGCGTTAAAGGCGTTAATAAAGTTGTTGTAAACCATCATTAAAAACTTAAACCTTGAATCGCCAATGAAGAACATCAACCAAAAATCAGCAACCCATCAAGGGGTGCTTTGACTTGCATTAATAGAGGTATTGCTGTACTTGAAGGATGAGAAGCATTTTACACTTACGCATATAATCAAATAACAAATACTAAACCATAACATGAAGTTCATTGAATCAATAACACCATCTATAAAAAAGATCAAATGAGACAATTAAAAAACAATTCTACGATTCTGAATCACAAACATACGTGATGTGTCTCAATACTTTTATGTAAACATAGTCTCCTACCCAAAACTAGCTACTCGTGATTCCCCGACTAGCAACCCGTGTTGCTTCATTCTTTTTTTATCTTCTTTCGAAAGTTTATCAAATATGTTGACTTTCTCATCAAAGCATCTTTGTGTTTGTTGATATCTGCTACAAGAATTTTTGTCGCATATTTTTTTCTCAGATCATTCAGCTGGTCTTGTTGACTTGAACCTTCTTGAGCTAAACCACCTTCCATCTTGTGCAAGCCTTTGTATATCTCCATATGTCTCATTAAAAATACCCCACAATCAATACCATTGAATCTGGTTTGCCAACTAAACTCCAATCTTACGGGCTTAACTTTCCCAATGGCAACAGCTTTGCGATGCTTTATTTCAGTCAGATAACCAGCAAACTTTCTAACCTGTACATTAAGGCATAAAAACATAACAAGATAAATCGTATAATTCTAATTTTTGGAAGATCATATTTCTTATTTGTAAAATATATGTATATACATACCAATTTTTTGGAAGGTCTTTGTAATTCGGACAAATTGATAAGTTGTCAATAACATGAACCTCATCCTTAACCAAGTTGAATGTGATGTAGTAAAAGTGGCCAGATTGGACGATTGGGAAACACACCTATTAGAAACAAAACAAAGGTGTTTAAGGTAAAAAAAAGTTTTTGAATCATCAAAACAACAACCCTAAATTGTGCATCGATCCATACCAGTTCTATGTTTGTCAATTTCTCATGGTTGTACATCTTCAAGCAAGCCCTCAAGTTTGTGTTGAATAATTCACATCTACGAGCATTCGTCATACTTTTATTTATCATCGCCTCTCCCTGTTCATTTATACATATAACACGAAACCAGTTCAGTTGAATATGAAGAAAAAAAATAGACGTTCATTTAGAACTTGCATGATTATTGCTACCATGATGTCGGAATGTACAAACACCCCCGAACTTGCACTATTGGAGCGTCTTTTTTCCAAATCGTTTTGTATTGCTGCCCATATATCTACTACAGTAGCATGAATTTTTGAGCCAGGCCTTAGGCTCTCCATGATACCCTTGTATCCGATCAATTTCCCATGTGCTTAAAAAATAATTTCACTATCGTGTATATAACAGAAAACATTAATATCACAGTTCTAACAAATAATTAAATTAGCAATAAAAAATAAATTTATTAAAACACTTACTTTTCGTCTTCGGTGCATGCAAATAACCAATTTGAAACCTTTTTTCATATGCTTTAAGAGGTTTTTTACATTCCACAATCTGGGTTATGAAGGGTGATTTTTGTGAATCAGGTATTTTTACTTCCCTTTTCGCCCTTAATTTTCCAAGAAACAAATCATTCAATGATTGAGGCCTATTTCGAGGGGGTTTAATCTTACCTGCATCAAGTTTTGTTACAATGTCCCTAACCATTTTCGGAGTGACTTCACCTGTTATATATTTTGAATCACTATCAACAAAGGAGACATTTTCATCATTCTCTTCAACTCCATCTTCTGAAAAATTGAGGTTTGTTGGTATCAACCTTTTATATTTGCCTTCTGCTGTTGCCTTTTGTATTGACGATTCAAAAAACTGATTAAATGTCACATGATCAGTAATAGTTTGTGTTATAATTCCCGGAGCTTCAACATATGAATCATTCACATTTTCTTCGCTTCTATTGCCATCTTGGTGAAAGTTAACACCACTTGAAATTCCTGGAGCTTCAACATATGAATCATTCACATTTTTTTCGCTCCCACTGCCATCTTGATGAAAGTTAACACCAAATATTACCTCACATTCTTTTTCCAATGTCAAGAGATCCTTATTATTTGGAAACATATCCAGCCCCTTGGAAATTTTTTCATATACTAATGACTTTGCGCTTGCAATAACTCCAAAATTCCTTTTCACCTCATTAACGATATCCTACAATTTATGTTATATAAAAATTTAGTACATCATAAAGCATACATAACTATTCATATTTTAAATGATATCATATTACCTCGAGACTTATTTCTTCATCACCATAGTCATTTGTCTCGTCATCACCACCCTCATTTGGCTTTTCATCATCGAAACCATTAGATTCAAACCCACCACTGTATGTCTTTTCATATGGAATCAGTGAGTCATGTGTCCTTTCCTCACATGTGCCAACAGCTACAACCGTATCCATTTCCTTTTCTGCTACTTCATGTGAGTTAGCTTCACCAGTTCCAACGATATCGAGAAATTGAACATTAGCTGCCAATGTCACTTTTCCAAACCCACCATTCTTAATTTCTTTTCTTTGCCTGTCTTTTAGCTGGTTTGTTGTCCAACCATTCATGCTCGGAATAATTCCAGAAACTTTGTCTTGAGCATTCAACATTGTAGATTTCATGTAAAATACCTGCATCATAGCCAAAAAAATTGCTGCAACTAATGAGTATAAAAACAAATTATTTTATAAATACACAAATAATTATATTTATTTAATAAATCATGAAATAAAAATTGTTGAATCGATCATACCACTAAGAACAATAATGGACCCGTGTAGAAGTTCGATGGGTCGAACTCGTTCCATGCAGTTTTACTTTCATTCAAGCAATCTAAAGTGTAAGTGCACCAATCAAGGTTATCAACAACCGTATTGGTTTCAATGTTTGCTAGAAAATTTTGGTTTACTGGACCATTACTAATACTCTCGATCATGACTGTAACAAACAACACAAGAAAATTCAACTGAAACTTTCGCCCACCTTCTTTATCTTCCAGCATCTTTGGTATCACGCCTGTAAAACCCAAAAATTCGGGTTGCATTTTAATTATCATTTTGAATATAGTCTTATGTTTAACTAATAAGCATTTGATATTAAAACCTTACATTTTAATTATTTTTTTTATTATTTATTAACATAAGAGTTTTTTTTTAAATCTAATATCTAAATGTAAAACTAGTCAACTAGAATGAGTCAACATTGTGTGATATCAATGATGAAAATAAAAATGGAAACAGTTAACGAGTAAATGGGCAATAGCAAGAATCGCGGCCATCATGCGTTTATCATGTATTCTATTCAGTTACGAAAGAAGACCGAGAGTATGTACAAGCGTTTTACATTTTAAGAATATAGTAAATGACTTAATCAATATGAGAATTATTCGCCAAGAAAATATTATCTTAAAATCCCGTCTTTTCCAAGTGTTTCTGCACATACTATAGAATGCATCTTCATATTTCTCCTTAAAACTCTTGACAAAAAGCCATGATTACTTCCAAACCATAATTCATTTTTATAATCAACAAACATTAGATGAGTAGCAGATTCCCAGTTGAGTTCATGTCGATACCGTTCTTGTCCGAGTTTCTGTACGTGTATTTTAGTACGTCTCCATAGTTGTGGTTTCAGTTATTCTAGTTCGAATTTTATTTTGGGTGGCGTGTGCTCGATAGAATTGTGTTGTCGATATACTGATTTTGGTAGCAGAAGATAGATATAGTCGTGTTCGAGTTTGATTCGCCGCTGCTACTATTTTCAGCCTCGAAATGTTTCTGTTCGGCTAGGGGAGGTAAGCTCACGTTTTGGCATTCAAAAAGCTGCATATGCACACATTTAATGAAACAATAATACTTATATTATTATAATGACATTTGATATAAGGCTTTGTGAACAATACTCTGACTGTGTGAAGTTAATCTAAACTTATTCATATAAGTTAGATTTTAAGGCAATCTCTTTATGCAATCAAAATGAAGATGCTTATTATATGATAAAAAAGGTTTAAATGGCAACAGTAAACAACTAAGAAGTTGGATCGTTCCTAAATTGTTGTCGGTAAATGGCGGCTCGACACCGAAAATCTTAATAAGATACGAACCCTCTAACGCTATGATGAAGCAATGATGAGTCGGTTTTGGATATGTAAACATTTCAGTTTTGAACTGATGTTCGGTCTCGATCTTTGTTTGTAGGTTCAAAAGTAAATCTCTAGCCATGGTGCACTATACTGTTACCATGTATGTGTTAAATATATGATATGTTAATTTGCTAGTTTTATCAGAAAATAATAACTACAAATAAAGAACTGTACTAAATAATTTCATTTTCAAACACATTGCATAGTGAAGCATTTGTTTTAGAGAAAATATATTATTTAATTGTATTGCAAGAAGCGACCTTATCGAAATCGACGTTGATGTTGTAGTAGTCTAGACATGCAAGCATATAAATTTTTCACAATATATGAAATTAAAAGTTCAGTTATGTTAAACTGACGTAAATAATAATTGGACCAGTAAATGGAGTTAGAGTAGTTCGTTTCCGTTATCCATCTTTTTCACTGTTTGCTGGACACAAGGTACGGATTTTCCGTCCTTTCAGTAAGGACTTCCTTTCTATGCATGATTAGGATTCCCCGTCTTTAGCCAAATGTTTTCCCCAGTATATGTTTAAGTTTATCAGTAACCATGTTAATAGCTAAATAAATTGCCTGAGCATTATATACAAGCACGACCAGTTTATGTACTAGTTACGGAGGTACCGTAACCACGGCACTAGAGGCACCGGTGTCGTGACTCACATGCAGGAGAGTGATATCCTGCATCGTCCCACTCAGCTCAGCTTGGCCATTTTATCAGTATTATTAGTTGGGCGTATGGATGCATCCTAGGCTTATAAGTGTTGCAAGTTATCAGGGTGAATGTGGTGTGTGCTCTACATCCTTCACATTGGAGCTGATCCCTCCACCCAGCACAGTTATTTAGAGGTCACCCCTCTACAACACAGTTATTTATGGTATCAGAGCGCAAGGTTCGACCTGTAGGCTCTAAAACTTGACCTGTGACTAGTGGGTAATCACCAGGAACTTCCCAGAGTTTGGCGTTGTTATCTTTCATGTTTCTCATGGATTATTCAGTCAGTTTTCTTCATTTATCAGTCAGTTTCCTTAAAGTTTTGACTAAGTAAAAGGTTGGTACAGAACTGGTCGTACTTAGTCGCATGTGCTTTTAGCGAGCTTTCGTTTTGGTGAACTGACCACAGGCGTTCACCCTTGCCCGTTCAGATTTTATATTGGTAAACTGACCATAGGCGTTTACCCTTACTCATGACAGATTCATGTTTTCAGTCAAATATTACTTGGTGAACCAGCCATAAACGTTCACCATTTCTCGAGTCAAATTTCATGCTTTTCAGTCGAATGATGTTTTGTGAACCGATCCACAGTTGTTCACTTTTGTCATATCAGGAGATTTCATAAATTTTGACAAGTATGGATTGAATTACAGCCATCCATATTTAGTCCGAGATTATAAATTTCTATACATGACAGTTCTCAGAAAATTTTGACCAGTATGGATCGAACCAGAATAGCCCATACTTAGTCTCATGTTTTCTTCTTTGAATTATGTGAATTGAACCATAGCCGTCCACATCAGTTGATATTACATCTCAGTTGATTAGGCTTTTTTATGTTCCTTGTAACAGTCAAATTTTCATACCCTCACGTTGCTGCCGTCTCCATGATGATTTAGTTCATGTCTCCTTACGAGGATTATGTTTTCAGCAAAGTAATGATGTTTTCATGTTAAGATACACAAGGATGTCAGTAAAGCCCGTTTTCGTGATAAATCATGATTGGCCTTCATTAATCATGCTTCATGATGACAACTGTTGGGAATTCAATTATATCGTACTTTTCAGCCTCGATACGACCAGCAGTAATTCGACGCAGGAATTGTCAGCCTATCATGTTATTTAATTTAGATCAGTTTACTACCGTTTAAATCAATTTATTTCCTTGATCATGTCAAACAAGCGACACCAGTATCGATCATCCCATAAAATTTCCACCAGCTCCATGTACAGTATTTTACGTGTACTCTACGTACAGTGTCTCAGATTTGCTCCATGTGCAATATTCATTTTGTACTTCATGTACAGTAGTCCAAGTGTACTCCAGGTATCCTACTCCATGGATATTGCTGATTGTTCCTTAATCATCGCGGGCGTTTCCACTTGTCGATATTCTACCAGGTGCTGATGCTGCGCGTGAGTTGAAGATTTTACCAGATGCTGATGCTGCTAACACTCTGAAGACCACACAGATGCTGATGCTACTGATACTTTGGAAATCTCTCAAGATGCCGATGCCGTTCATCCTATGAAGACTCTGCAAAACAAGGACGAAAAATATAGATTTGAAATTCCTAACAAGAATAAATTTCAACCATCAGACACTACCATCCTATTCCATGCTGTTACTTCCTCAGTTAGATGTCACACTTCACTCAGCTAATCTTTCTGTCAGAAGAGTGGGAACCGGAACTCAGCCGGCCACTCAGCAGAATATTTACATGAATCACGGTCATGATAATGACCGTCATAAAGTGACAGACAAAGCAGTAGTGACAACCATCGTACTTATTATTAGTCAGTCAGTAACCATCGAAACTCCGGTACGGACGTGATAAAAATTACGGAGGTCAGCAATTTAACCGGTCCGCCGATCCTAATAGTTACCAAAATTTCCAGCCTTATCCAGATTCATCCACCAAAATACGTGCCAAGACATCAGTCAAGACATAGTTCTCAGGTATCATTTCGGAAGACACATATCAGGGCACCAGTCATGATACCCGTCATACGAATATCTTCTCAGAGTACGAGTCCGAACTCTTAACTCTAGTATGTTTCCAAGCGAGACCCTTAGTAATTCAGGGTACCTTTTAGAAAGGGGTATACCCGTTCTATTATGCCACGCATGAATCGGATCATTAAAATTCAATCACCACACTAGATTATTATCCAGATTAAACACGTAGTATTCACTCTGTAAGGTTACAAACGAACCCACTCAGTGGAAGTCGCCACGTTACTCCAAGTATTCCTATGTCAGCTTTATGCAAATCAGGTATTTACCTACCTCTCAGCCGAAAGGACTCCACAGAATCACCTATATTATTAAGTTTTCCTTTCAATTAACGACGAAACCTGTCTTACTAAATCCCAAGTATATATTCATTATATTTCTGCCAGAAAAATCAGTTCACATTGTTTCTGCCTTGCAAGCGCGTGACTTAGCAGTCCATAGCTACAAAGACTGTCTAGCCACCAATCATTTATTCACTTCTAAAATTCCTTAAACTCATGACCAACAGATTACTCCAGAGCTCCCAGACATAATCTCAGAAAGTTTTTTAGAAATTCCTTTCTAACCGCGAAACATAATTCTACATAGATCTTGTATCAAGTACAGAACCTATTTTTAGAAACTCTTTTCGCAGGGCTTCAGCTAAGTTAAAAGAGTTGCAACATTTGTTGCAAGAATTACCGGCACGAGGCTTTATTCGCCCTAGCGCACCACTAGGAAGTGCACCGTTTATGTCTATCAGGGAGAAGGCCGGTATCATGAGATCATGTAGCGACCACTAGATTTTTTTTGACAAGATCACCATTCTTAATCTATGTTCATTCCATAAATAGCAGGTTCTTCTGATCCGCTACGATGTCTTAAACATTTTCCAGAACAAATTTCCGATCTTGCTACCATCAGTGGTGAGAGAAAGAACATGACGTTTCCAGACTAATGTTGCACATATTTCAGTCTCTCTAAAAATTTAAATTTATACTTTTGAGCTCCCTAATGCTCCAGCTATATTATGAAATTATGAATAAAATTTTTCCATAAATCTTAGGCAATATCATCAGTATATTCATTGATCACATTCTGATCTGCCCAATGCTAGAGAAGAACACGAGACTCGTCTTCTCACAGTTGCACAAATCTTCAATAGGAGTAAATTTTATACACAACTTTCCAGATATAAAATTCGTCTGAACTGAGTGGCATTTCTGAGCCACCCTATTTTAGCAGAAAGAAATTTCAGACAATCCTGCGAAGGTGAAGGCCATCACCTGATGGTCCCGACTGACGGCTGTGAACGTAGTATAAAATTTCTAGAACTCAATTGACTGCTAACGCAGAAATTACTGACAGTCATCACTAAAGCCCAGGCTAACGCATAAATTCTGCTATGACTATTCAACCAGATTCACACCAGAATGTCCCATAAGCCTAGACAGAATTTTGATAGAAACCGTATTACACATTGATAGAGCTATGTTCATATCTAGATGCCTGACATACCGCAGGTTCAAGATAGAACGCCTTTATGTTAGTGTGTTACCATTAGAAAAATCTGAACAGAAAGAGACAGGATTCCATGGAGATTATTGTCATACTCATAAAAAGTATAATACTATCTAAGTGATTGTCGACCATGTAATCAACCTACGCGTTTCCTTTCATCCAGAAGGATTACGGAGTAGTGGACCTGCAGAAAATTAGTAGTAAATCGTACGATTTCAAGTATTCCGGCGACCATCATATCAGACAAAATTCAGGTTCACGATCACGTGTATGTTTATGTTTACGTTTATTTGCACTTTCACGTATACGTCTCATTCGCAGAATGATGCTGTTTCAGTTCATCTTTTATGCTATCTCATAATTTAAGCTCACGTTTGTGTTCATAACATTGTTCACGTTCAAGTTCGTGTGCCATTTCACGATACACGTTTCTCAGTTTATTACCGTATACGGTTATAGAAAGCTTGAGAAATTAGACTCAAGTTTAGCACAACTATTCCATAACCAGACAGACGTTTCACATCTCAGGCCGTAGCGTGTGGCATTCATTTCTCAGTCAGCATACGTTCATGATATGTCTAGTATCACGTTCACAGTATGATTCACGTATCACATTCAGAATATATTCCATTCCAAAGCTCCTCATATAATTATGAACCACGTTCACAAGTGTTCACGTAGTTCGTTCCTATATTTCAGCAGCTTTCTCAGAGATATAAATATTATCTTTTCAGAATAATTATATGTACCGTTTCATGTATACTACATGCTATAGCTTATTCATTCTATCAGATTCATAAATCCATCTTAAGTATGGAACCAGAAACCAGTCAGCATCATCAGGACAGGGTCAACAGGACCAATATTTTATTTATTATGTTAGACATTTGAAGGGATCGTTTCGAGCGGGAGGCCACTCGAAACGGAGGAGTCCATCCGGACCTCTCATTGTTTTCTTCAATAAATTCAGTTATGTTCTTTCAGTCATGTCACGTTCCATGTTCTCTTCAGCCATGTCACGTTACATGGTCATCTCAGTCATGTCAGGTTTATACCTATCAGCAGCATTATGTCTTAATTAGAAGACAATTTATCCTTCAGCTTAATTGTCTTTTCAGTCTACGTGTTCTTCCAGTTTTTATAACTTCATCAGCTTATTACCTTTAATTCGAGGACGAATTTCTCCTTCTTAGAGGGGAAGAATTGTAAAACCCAGTATAGTCGTATCTTTAATTCGGGGACGAATTATTGTTTTTAGAGGGGAAGAATTGTAAAACCCGTATTTAAAAATCAGAATATTTAAATATGCGGTTTAATATTATTAAACTATATAAGTATTAATTATTAGACAGAGATATAAACGCAGAAATTAAATACGCAATCCCAGTTTATTTAAATACTATAAATATTACAGTTTATTCAAATAATAAGTATTTAGTCTCAGAAAATATTACAGATGAATTATTTATTTTGCAGAAATAATTCAACGTTAATATTAAATACGTGTAGTCTTAGTTTATTTAAATATTACAAATGAATAATTATTCAGAAAATAATTAATAAGTTCAGAATATATTACGTATGTATTATTACACGAAAAATAATTATCGCGTTTCAGAAACAAAAACGCGAGAAAATAATATATACAAGTATTTTAAAAAAAAAAAATAAATAAATATAAGAAGTAAAGGGGCTGGTGTGTTTAAAAAAAAAAAAAAATTTTGGGCCAAGCCTATGTGAAGAAAAACAAAACGGGGGTTTACCCCTTTGTGTTGTCATAACAGTATACAAAAAAAAAGAGAAACGGGAAGTAGGGTTTCCCTATGGTGGCCGCCGGCTGGAATCACAAGAACAAAGAAAGAGAAAGATTCGGCCTAGTGTCGTTAATAACCTGCGTGCATTCTTCATCCCACATCAATCCCATCACGGTAATCGTTAATCATTTTTTTTCTTTCATGTATAACCAGATTTTAGAACATAATAAACAAGGGAATGAAACAAAATTAAATAAAAAAGGGGTCGGGGGTGTTGTTTATTACAGAAACCGAGACACATAAGTGCCTCGGTGTGTTGCTGCTGCCCAACCGTGACCACCAGGGTGGCTCGGTGGTGGCTCTTGGTTACTAGCCTGGAACGAAACAACCCACGCAGGGGTTTATATAATTTAGGGTGTCGGATTGTTTTGATGTAGGGAACCGAGACACAAATGAGTCTCGGTGGTTCCTTTTGGTCAGCCTGAACTCAAAAAGAAAACCAACAGGGGCGTTGGTTTATCATTTAATAAGGGGGTGTTTGGGTCTGTCGGAATACAAAAGTAGTGGGAACTTTGATACAAAAGCAGTGGGAACTTTAATACAAAAGCAGTGGGAACTTTGATACAAAAGCAGTGGGAACTTTGATACAAAAGCAGTGGGAACTTTAATACAAAAGCAGTGGGAACTTTAATACAAAAACAGTGGGAATTATTGTAGTTTTGGTTAAAGCACTTTATAAATAAGTTTTGTATTATAAAAAAAATAAAGTTAAACATATTTGTTATTTAAATATGTAATTAGTAGAATTAAATTGATTTTAACATTTTTCCTTCAACTAATTAAAGGTCGAATTTAACTATGGTTAAATTAATAATTATTTCAGAAAAACTAATTCGGGAATCTTTCTAAATTTGGGAAACTTTCTATTTATAGCAGGTTGCTATTTATAGTAATATTTTTGTGTTGGAGAGCATGTTTTACGATAACCAGGAATACAGAGGATACGTTAATCAGAAGTAATATTATGAGAACAGTCAGAATTTACCAGTGTATTCATAAATAAGAATACAAGAATAAATTAAATTAAATTTAGAACATATGAGAATCAGTAACAGCAAACAGTAATTAGACGACTTATTTTCCGTCCATTATTTATGTAGTATCCGTGAAGTCAGAGTCGGCCCTTCAGCTTTCACTCTGAATTCATTACTGGACACGAGGTACGGATTTCCCGTCTTTTCAGTAAGGACTTCCTTTCTATGCATGATTAGGATTCCCCATCTTCAGCCAAATGTTTTCCCCAGTATATGTTTTAAACTTATCAGTAATTATGTTAAGAATTAAATAAATTGCCTGAGCATTATATACAAGCATGATTAGTTTATGTACTAGTTACGGAGGTACCGTAACCACGGCACTAAAGGCACCGGTGTCGTGACTCACATGCAGGAGAGTGATATCCTGCATCGTCCCACTCAGATCAGCTTGGCCATTTTATCAGTATTATTAGTGGGGCGTATGGATGCATCCTAGGCTACAGTTTACAGTTTAGCAGGTGAATGTGGTGTGTGCTCTACATCCTTCACATTGGAGCTGATCCCTCCACCCAGCACAGTTATTTAGAGGTCACCCCTCTACAGCATGACGAGGTCACCCCTCTATGTATTCATGCAGCAGTTGTTACAGCACATGACCTATATAAGCTCTTGGCAATTAAAATACAGTAAATGCATGTTTTCAGATTTAACAGATATCAGTTCAACTTTATTATTTAAAAATCAGGCCTTACAGATTATATACAGATTTCCGCTGCAACTTTACTTATCAGTCTTACAACTCCAGCATTTCATCATCTGTTCATTTCAGTAATTCCTTATCATGTTTTATATCTGTTCACTGAGCGTTATGCTCAGCCGTAGTTCCTTTCATGTTCTAACGGCAGGTACACCAGGACACTTTTAGGATTTTAAGAGCATGTGCATTTGGATGGAAGCTATCCAGACTTCTTACTTTATGCATTTCTTACATTATTCTGCTTAATTGGACATTTTTTAGTCCTTTCATAAATTTATTTATTTATAAACTCCTTTTTAAATGATTTAAAGAATTTAATTAATCCCGTGTAATAATTATTATTAGCGATTCCGAAAACTCGTGCTAAAACCGTCCCGAAACATTCATGTCTCGGTCAAATCGAACCGGCCCCACTTGCTACTGATGTCACCCCGGTTCCCACTGTATTTATATTTTTCCCACTGTTTTGGCTTTTAAAGTTCCCCTTGTTAGTTTGAGGTTAGAGTTCCCACTGCTAGTGCAGTGCCAAACACTCCCTGCTGGCGAAATAGACCCAAACACTCCTGTTTTTCTGAAATTTAATCCCAAACACCCCCTGTTTGTGTTTGGCTGCGGCTGGTCACAACAATTTACCACCGAGACTTGAAGTCTCGGTTGGTCATTCCACCAAAACATCATCTCGCACCCCTTACCTCCATTTGTGGTGTGACTCGTGGCTGGGAAATAGAAAATACCACCGAGACCTGCTGTGTCTCGGTTGGGTCGAATAGCAGCACACCGAGAGCCATGGGATCTCGGTTTTCATGATTTACTTAGGCATCGAGGCTGGACACGAGGTACGGATTTCCCGTCCTTTCAGTAAGGACTTCCTTTCTATGCATGATTAGGATTCCCCATCTTCAGCCAAATGTTTTCCCCAGTATATGTTTTAAACTTATCAGTAATTATGTTAAGAATTAAATAAATTGCCTGAGCATTATATACAAGCATGATTAGTTTATGTACTAGTTACGGAGGTATCGTAACCATGGCACTAGAGGCACCGGTGTCGTGACTCACATGCAGGAGAGTGATATCCTGCATCGTCCCACTCAGCTCAGCTTGGCCATTTTATCAGTATTATTAGTGGGGCGTATGGATGCATCCTAGGATACAGTTTACAGTTTAGCAGGTGAATGTGGTGTGTGCTCTACATCCTTCACATTGGAGCTGATCCCTCCACCCAGCACAGTTATTTAGAGGTCACCCCTCTACAACATGACGAGGTCACCCCTCTATGTATTCATGCAGCAGTTGTTACAGCACATGACCTATATAAGCTCTTGGCAATTAAAATACAGTAAATGCATGTTTTCAGATTTAACAGATATCAGTTCAACTTTATTATTTAAAAATCAGGCCTTACAGATTATATACAGATTTCCGCTGCAACCTTACTTAACAGTCTTACAGCTCCAGTATTTCATCATCTGTTTCATTTCAGTAATTCCTTATCATGCTTTATATCAACTTTACACATTCACCTCTACAGCATGATTATATCAAGTTATAACGGTCCACTTATGTTTTCATACTTTTCGTAACATGATTATATCAAATGCTTTTCAGTCAAATTAGTGAACGGATATAAAGCATGATAAGAATATAATGAAAGAAACAAGCGATAGAATACTGAAGCTGTAAGACTGATATGTAACATGTGGTAGAACTTTGCATAAAATCTGAGAAACCTGGTTCATATATATTGATACTGAAATATAACTATTAATTCTGAAAACATGCAATTACTGTATTTTGTTTGCCAGAGCTTATATAGGTCACGTGCTGTAACAACCGTGCATGAATAACTGGAGGGGTGACCTCATCATGCTGTAGATGGGTGACCTCTAAATAACTGTGCTGGGTGGAGGGATCAGCTCCAATGTGAAGGATGTAGAGCACACACCACATTTACCCTGATAACTACATTAGATGAGTGGACCGTTACGTGTATTTATGGCGTGTCATCAAAGCATGATTAGGAATCTGCTACTCATCTAATGTAGTTCTGCTACTCGGTCTTCTTTCGTGACATGTTACTCATCTAATCTAGTTCTGCTACTCGGTCTTCTTTCGTAACAATTATCCGTTACGAATGACATGATTAGGAATCTGTTACGAATATGTAACGCCATAAATATGTATGTTTCTTGCCATTTTTATATGTAGTTCCTTTCATGTTCTACCGGAATCAAACATCGGCAATCCAAACATAAGCCCAAAACATGAAAAGTAAAATACTGAATAAAAGGATTAAACAATGTCCAAATAAGCAGAATAATGTCAGAAATGCATAAAGTAAGAAGTCTGGATAGCTTCCATCCAAATGCACATGCTCTCAGAATCCTAAGAGCGTCCTGGTGTACCTGCCGTTAGAACATGAAAGGAACTACGGCTGAGCATAACGCTTAGTGAACGGATATAAAGCATGATAAGAATATACTGAATGAAACAGGCGATAGAATACTGAAGCTGTAAGACTGATATGTAACATGTGGTAGAACTCTACATAAAATCTGAGAAACCCAGTTCATATATACTGATACTGAAATATAACTATTAATTCTGAAAACATGCATTTACTGTATTTTATTTGCCAGAGCTTATATAGGTCACGTGTTGTAACAACCGTGCATGAATAACTGGAGGGGTGACCTCGTCATGCTGTAGAGGGGTGACCTCTAATTAACTGTGCTGGATGGAGGGATCAGCTCCAATGTGAAGGATGTAGAGCACACACCACATTCACCCTAATAACTTGTAACACATATAAGCCTAGGATGCATCCATACGCCCCACTAAAATACTGATAAAATGGCCAAGCTAAGCTGAGTGGAACGATGCAGGATATCACTCTCCTGCATGTGAGTCACGACACCGGTGCCTCTAGTGTCGTGGTTACGGTACCTCCGTAACTAGTACATAAACTGGTCGTGCTTGTATATAATGCTCAGGCAATTTATTTAGTTATTAACATGATTACTGATAAACTTAAACATATACTGGGGAAAAACATTTGGCTGAAGACGGGAAATCCTAATCATGCATAGAAAGGAAGTCCTTACTGAAAGGACGGAAAATCCGTACCTCATGTCCGATAATGAAGCTGCAGGATCGACTCCGACTTCACGGATACTACATAAATAATGTACGCGAAAATAAGTTGACTGATGTTTATTTATTTTACTGCTCTTACTGTTTTCGTTGGATTAAAATTATTCTTGAAATGTTGATCGTATATAATCTGATAAGTCCTGACTGTTCGTAAATATTACTAATTTAATGTATTCGGTATTTCTGATTATCGTAAAATGTATACCCCGGTATTGCTATACATAGTAACTCGTTATTATTGAAAGTTTTCTATCTTCAAATATTTCCAATTTAATATCTTTAAATAAAGTTATTTATAAATCATAAGTTTTTTTTAATAGGATAAAAATGAAAGCTAGAATTAATTTAATTTTATTAATTAGATAAACAAAATTGGATAATATAATTAATTTATTCATATAACTCACTTAAAAAATAATTTACAAAATTAAATTAATTCGTGGTTCCCATTGTTTTGTTTATTTTCCCACTGCCAATGCAGTTTTCCCACTGCTAGTATACGGTTCCCACTGTTACTCTTAGTGTTCCCACTGCTACTGATTCTGTTCCCATCGTTTGTCTAAGTTCCCACTGTTCCTTATTTAGTTCCCCCTGTTTTGCAATCCCAAACAGCCCCTGCTGATGATGCAGACCCAAACGCACCCTTATCGGCTGCACTTACTGTTTTCGAACCAAAAAAAACCCTTGGATTACGCTTGTTTCCCACTGTCCTTAAACTAAACGCCCCCTAATTGGCCAGTTACCCCCTGTTTGGGTTATTGACTCGCGGCTGGGCACCAAAGCATCACCGAGACCTTATAGGTCTCGGCTGTACATACCAAGAACCCACCGAGGGTCAGTGGAATGTCGGTTTTCGCGATTAACACCCAAAACCTGTCTAAAATGGATTGATTCTGGGTTTAATATTACAACTTCGTGTGTTCTTGATGTAAACCCTAAATTCATGATTTATGAAGGTAAAAGAAAGGGAATACCGTTATATGAGATTGGTGTGCTTGAGGATTAACGAAGATTCACGAACTCATAGATTAGAATCGAACCAAACCTTTTTTTTTGTGAACTGGCGGCATACCAACGACAAAACCCTAATTGGTTTTGTGTTACTGTTCGTGAGAAAAGAAAGGGGGGTACCCCGTTTGTTTTATTTTTTTTTTGTACTTGGACTTGGGCTGAAAGCCCAACACTCCCTTATTGTCTTGGTATTTGAAACGCAGCCCAAGCCCGACATATGCATACTGATGTTTCCATTTCGCTTAATATTTTACGTGCTCGTGTTTTAAATCTCGTTATGTATTTATTCATTTTATTGAAAATAAATATGTACGTAATACTGAATAATTATTTTCTGAATTATTTCCGAAATAATTAATTACATCACAATCTTAATTAAACAGAGACTGTGTGAATTTAATATTCATGAATTTTAAACATTGCTTACGTGTTCGTAAATAAATCCTCGTAAATATATTCTGTTGTGAATTGTTTATTAAAATTCAACTGTGTATTTAATATCATCAATTAAATACGGGTTTTACAATTCTTCCCGTCTAAAAAAAAATAATTCGTCCCCGAATTAAAGACACCACTATACTGGGTTTTACAGTTCTTCCCCTCTAAAAAGGAGAATTCGTCCTCGAATTAAAGATACTAAGCTGACGAAGTTATAAGAACTGAAAGAACACATAAACTGAAAAGACCATTAAGTTGAAGGCTAATTCGTCTTCTAATTAAGACATAATGCTGTTGAAAGGTATAAACATGACATGACTGAAGTGAAGACGTAACGTGACATGACTGAAAAGGACATGGAACGTGACATGACTGAAAGAATATAACTGGCTTATAGAAGGAAATGGATGAGAGGTCCGGATGGACTCCTCCGTTCGAGTGGTCTCCCCGCTCGAAACGATTCCTTCAAGGTCTAAACATAATAATAAAAATATTGGTCCTGATGATCCTGTTCTGATGATGCTAAATAGTTTTTGGTTCCATACTTAAGATGGATTCTCTGAATCTGATAGAATGAATAAGATATAACATGTAGTATGCATGAAACTATACGTACAATTATCCTGAAAAGATAACATTTATACTTCTGGCAAGCTGCTGAAAATATATAGGGATGAACTACGTGAACAGTTGTGAACGTGCTACGTGAGCAATTTTGAACGTGGTTCACGATCATCTGATGAACGTTGGGCATGGAATATGTCGTGAACGTGATCTGTGGATCATACTGTGAACGTGATACTAGACATATCATGAACGTATGCTGACTGAGGAAAGAATGCCAAGCGATACGGCCTGAGATGTGTAACGTCTGACTGGTTATGGAATAGATGTGCTAAACTTGAGTCTGGTTTCTCAAGCTTTCTGTAACCGTATTCGGTAATAAACTGTGAAACGTGTATCGCAAAATGGCACACGAACTTGAACGTGAAAAATATTATGAACGCTAACGTGAGCTTAAATCATGAGATAGCACAAAACATGAACTGAAATAGCATCTTACTGTGAATGTGACGTAAACATGAAAGTGAAAATAAATGTGAATGTAAACATACCCGTGATCGTGAACATGACTTATGTCTGATATGATTGTCGTTGGAATACCTTGAATTCGTACAATTTACTGATAAATTTTCTGCAGGTCCACTACTGCGGATGGAAGAAAACGCGCAGGTTGATTACATGATTGACGATGACTTAGATAGTATCATATTTTTTTCTGAGTCTGTGGTAAACTGGTAATAATCTCCATGGAGTCTTATCTCCTTCGGTCCAAAATTTCTACTGGTAGTAATCACTTGATAGCATGACGGTGTTCTATCTTAAACCTGCTGGAATGGCAGGCATTAGATATGAACATAGCTGCCTCAACGTGTCATATTGTGTCTATCAAAATTCTTCCTGGAATTTTGGTACATTATGGTGGAACCTGAGTGAATATTCACGGAGAAGTATACATAATTCGGTGTAGGTTCCCTTCTTTATACGTAAGCTTAGTCATAGAAGACCCTTGGATTACGCTTGTTTCCCACTGTCCTTAAACCAAACGCCCCCCTAATTGCCCAGTTACCCCCTGTTTGGGTTATTGACTCGCGGTTGGTCACCAAAGCATCACCGAGACCTTATAGGTCTCGGCTGTACATACCAAGAACCCACCGAGGGTCAGTGGAATGTCGGTTTTCGCGATTAACACCCCAAAACCTGTCTAAAATGGATGGATTCTGGGTTTAATATTACAACTTCGTGTGTTCTTGATGTAAACCCTAAATTCATGATTTATGAAGGTAAAAGAAAGGGAATACCGTTATATGAGATTGGTGTGCTTGAGGATTAACGAAGATTCACGAACTCATAGATTAGAATCGAACCAAACCTTTTTTTTTTTGAACTGGCGGCATACCAACGACAAAACCCTAATTGGTTTTGTGTTACTGTTCGTGAGAAAAGAAAGGGGGGGGGGGTACCCCGTTTGTTTTATTTTTTTTTGTACTTGGACTTGGGCTGAAAGCCCAACACTCCCTTGTTGTCTTGGTATTTGAAACGCAGCCCAAGCCCGACATATGCATACTGATGTTTCCATTTCGCTTAATATTTTACGTGCTCGTGTTTTAAATCTCGTTATGTATTTATTCATTTTACTGAAAATAAATATGTACGTAATACTGAATGAATTATTTTCGAAATAATTACTTACATCACGATCTTAATTAAACAGAGACTGTGTGAATTTAATATTCATGAATTTTAAACATTGCTTACGTGTTCGTAAATAAATCCTCGTAAATATATTCTGTTGTGAATTGTTTATTAAAATTCAACTGCTATATTCAAAATGATAATTAAAATGCAACCTGAATTTTTGGGTTTTACAACTCTTCCTCTCTAAAAGGATAATTCTTCCTCGAATTAGAAACATGTTATTGCTGAAAAGAATATGGAACGTGACATGGCTGAAGAGAACATGGAATGTAACATGACTGAAAGAACTTAACTGAATTGTTGAAGGGGAAAGGATGAGAGGTCCGGATGGACTCCTCTGTTTCAAGTGGCTTCCCGCTCGAAACGGTTCCTTCAAAGATCTTGACATATTGACCATCTTGGTCTTAATGATCCTGTCTTGACGATGCTGACAAGTTTCTGATTCCATGAATCGGTACGTACAAATATCCTAAAAAAATACATTTATATCTCTGAGCAGAGTTGCTGAAAACATATTAGAACGAACTACGTGAACAATTGTTTGGCCATTTTTATATGTATGTTTCTGGACATACATATAAAAATGTATTTTTTATATGTAACATGTTACGAATAAGTGGACTGTTATATGTACCATGATTATATCATACTTTTATGGCTGAAAAGCATTTTAATAACTGTTACAAAAAGTATGTAGAGCATACACCACATTTCTACCACATGTTACATATCAGTCTTACAGCTTCAGTATTCTATCGCCTGTTTCTTTCAGTATATTCTTATCATGCTTTATATCCGTTCACTGAGCGTTATGCTCAGCCGTAGTTCCTTTCATGTTCTAACGGCAGGTACACCAGGACGCTCTTAGAATTCTGAGAGCATGTGCATTGGATGGAAGCTATCCAGACTTCTTACTTTATGCATTTCTTACATTATTCTGCTTATTTGGACATTGTTTAGTCCCTTTCATTCAGTATTTTACTTTTCATGTTTTGGGCTTATGTTTGGATTGCCGATGTTTGATTTCGGTATTTCGTTTATGGTCAGTTAATGTTTTAGGACATTTACCTTATGCTTTGATGACACGCCATAAATACACGTAACGGTCCACTTATCCAAGTGGGGTGTTACAATTATGGTATCAGAGCGCAAGGTTCGACCTGTAGGCTCTAAAACTTGACATGTGACTAGTGGGTAGTCACCAGGAGCTTTCCAGATTTTGGCGTTGTTATCTTTTCATGTTTCTCATGCATTAATCAGTCAGTTTTCTTCAGTTATCAGCCGGTTTCTTAAAGTTTTTGACTAAGTAAAAGGTTGGTACAGGACTGACCATATTTAGTCGCATGTGCTTTTTCTGCGAATTTTCGTTTTGGTGAACCGACCCCATAGGCGTTCATCCTTGCCCGTTCAGATTTTGCATTGGTAACCCGACCCATAGGCGTTTACCCTTACTCATTTCAGATTCATGTTTTCAGTCAAATATTAATTAGTGAACCAGCCATAAACGTTCACCATTTTTCAAGTCAAATTTCATGCTTTTCAGTCAAATGATGTTTTCATACTTTTCGTAACATGTTACATATAACGGTCCACTTATGTTTAACGGATTATATAGAGGGGTGACCTCTAAATAACTGTGTTGGGTGACCTCTACAGCATGATTATATCAAGTTATATGAACATGATTATATAGAGGTCACCCCTCTATATATGTAACATGATTATATAGAGGTCACCCCTCTATATATGTAACATGATTATATCATACTTTTACAGCATGACCGTTATATGTAAAACCCAAAAATTCGGGTTGCATTTTAATTATCATTTTTAATATAGTCTTATGTTTAACTAATAAGCATTTGATATTAAAACCTTACATTTTAATTATTTTTTTATTATTTATTAACATAAGAGTTTTTTTTTTAAATCTAATATCTAAATGTAAAACTAGTCAACTAGAATGAGTCAACATTGTGTGATATCAATGATGAAAATAAAAATGGAAACAATTAACGAGTAAATGGGCAATAGCAAGAATCGCGGCCATCATGCGTTTATCATGTATTCTATTCAGTTACAAAAGAAGACCGAGAGTATGTACAAGCGTTTTACATTTTAAGAATATAGTAAATGACTTAATCAATATGAGAATTATTCGCCAAGAAAATATTATCTTAAAATCCCGTCTTTTCCAAGTGTTTCTGCACATACTATAGAATGCATCTTCATATTTCTCCTTAAAACTCTTGACAAAAAGCCATGATTACTTCCAAACCATAATTCATTTTTATAATCAACAAACATTAGATGAGTAGCAGATTCCCAGTTGAGTTCATGTCGATACCGTTCTTGTCCGAGTTTCTGTACGTGTATTTTAGTACGTCTCCATAGTTGTGGTTTCAGTTATTCTAGTTCGAATTTTATTTTGGGTGGCGTGTGCTCGATAGAATTGTGTTGTCGATATACTGATTTTGGTAGCAGAAGATAGATATAGTCGTGTTCGAGTTTGATTCGACGCTGCTACTATTTTCAGCCTCGAAATGTTTCAGTCCATATTTATGCTATATCATGATTTAAATTCACGTTCGCGTTCATGACATTGTCCACGTTCAGGTTCGTGTTCCATCTCGCGATATACGTTTCACAGCTTGTTATTGGATACGGTTACAGAAAGCTTAAGAAACCAGACTCAAGTTAGCAGAGCCTCTCCGTACCCAGACAGACGTTTCACGTCTCAGGCCATACCGTTTGGCATTCCTTCCTCAGTCAGCATATGTTCATTATATGTCCTAGTATCACGTTCACAATTGCTCACGTAGCACGTTCACAATTGTTCATGTAGTTCGTTCTAATATGTTTTCAGCAACTCTGCTCAGAGATATAAATGTATTTTTTTAGGATATTTGTACGTACCGATTCATGGAATCAGAAACTTGTCAGCATCGTCAAGACAGGATCATTAAGACCAAGATGGTCAATATGTCAAGATCTTTGAAGGAACCGTTTCGAGCGGGAAGCCACTTGAAACAGAGGAGTCCATCCAGACCTCTCATCCTTTCCCCTTCAACAATTCAGTTAATTTCTTTCAGTCATGTTACATTCCATGTTCTCTTCAGCCATGTCACGTTCCATATTCTTTTCAGCAATAAGATGTTTCTAATTCGAGGACGAATTATCCTTTTAGAGAGGAAGAGTTGTAAAAACCCAAAAATTCGGGTTGCATTTTAATTATCATTTTGAATATAGTCTTATGTTTAACTAATAAGCATTTGATA